>CM040242.1:292945740-293224199 GCA_022545495.1 Chrysanthemum lavandulifolium
TTGAATCATCAAAAATAATCAAAAATTTGGAGCGTGAAGTGCAATTAGATCCATTTTTGGGGGGGATTAGAATGACTATTATCAATTAGAAGAATTTATGGTTGGCTTAGTTGGACTACTACATTGAAGTATCCAGGCTCCGTTTAAAAAAACCAAGTGGTAATATATCTATTTTATATCATAAAGGATTCCTATTTTTAAAGAAATCTTTTTTTTGTAAGTAGAAGTTATTTCAAACTCTTATGTTAATCAATCGAGTAATATGCATGAAGCCGTCAACTATTTTACGGAATGCATGAATTGAAAAAAGAAGGAATAACAAAAAGAAGTGGTAATTTAGTTCTCACTGGATCCCTACTCTATGTTCTATTATCCCTCACCTTTATATATATTTCAATCTTCTTACTGTTTCGGAAACACATACATCATAACCGCTTTTTGTTGATGGAGTTTCTTGCAAAGACATAACCCAAGTTCTAGACTCGGTACATAAGAAAAAAGTTTGAGAAAATAGGACATGGAAAGCAAATTCGGAATTTAAGCCTTTTATCTCCAAATTGAAGGTATTATAATAGGGAATGTCTAACCAATGCCTTTAAGGCATTGGTTAAGATTTGTCTTCTTGTGGTTTTTAACAATTATTTATGTGGGTCCCCGTTCAAATATGCAATTTTATGTCAACTACAAGAACCACTTATGTAATTAAAAATCACAAGAAGACAAATCTTAACCAATGCCCTAAGGGCATTGGTTAGACATTCCCATTATAATATATAGTAGTATTATAATTGTTGACACCAAAGATAGTGACATCTGCACTTTTTATTTTCAATTCATCAAAGATATCGAGGCATATTATTATAATAGTTGATATTGGTTTGCAAGTTTATCATCAGTTTAGTCCGTAGTTTATTTGTTTCGGTATTCATGGCTAGCAATATACCTGATTATTGTCGGCACTTTGAGAAGGGGTTTTGTAAATTTGGTGACCGGTGTAAATTCATACACGACCACAGAATAAGAACATGCCTTCAATCGAAAAATACTACAAAGGGGAATCTTGGAAGCATGTCTGGTACATTAAAAAATAACCAAAACCAACAGATCGCTCCCTCTACAAGTATATTAGGTCCCGCACCTGGCATGTACCTGTCTCAAACTACTTCACTTCCAAGCGTTTTTAGCACTCTGACTTTGCAAGCCCGACTTGGAACATGGATACAGGTGCACAAGGACGGAGCTTGAGCAGTATTATTGGAGGGGCCGAAATGTAGTCGTAATAATTTTGAGGGGGCCAAACCTATAATTATTTTACATTTATACTATTATTTTAGAAATTATATACAAAACTATAAAAAATAATTCTTAGTGGTCCTAGATTTGGGGGGGCCACAACCCCTTCTTGCCCCTAAGAAGCTCCGTCCATGCAGGTGCATCATCTCATTTAAATTCTAACGCAAGTAATTTAAGTACTCTTTTTAATAAACATTTATACCCATCTGTTAACGTTGGTGACGGTAATTCTATTCCCGTTACTAACACCGGCCATAGCATTATTCCCACTCTTCATCGCCCTCTTCACCTTCATAATGTACTTGTTACCCCTAATGTAAAACCCTAAAATCTAAATCGCGTGAAATGACAATTTTGCCCTCAAATTTAAAATTATACAAACTCGGGAAACACTTCAACATCGTTTAACAAATTATCTCATTAATAATATATACACATTATGAAGCAATAGACTTATGATATAAATTAAAAGAAACTAAATAATTAAAACCTAAGTAACAAATAAGCATACCAAAATGTGTACAAGTTAATTTGGTCTATAAAGAAGACTAGATACATGATAAATAGATAAGAAGGAAAGTTACATACTTGGTCTTTCCCCCCTATGACCGGCCTCTATTAGGCTCCTTCATAAATTCCTCAATCAATTATAATCAATCCCATTTACCATTTCCATCTTCATTTCAAAATACCAAGAAACCCTAAAAGTATTTTTCTCTCATCCAAGTGGCGGCCAACATATTATTTCATCATTTTGATCCGAATTTCTTACAAACAAAAGGTTCCTTGGAGGCTCGTGATAGTGTATGATCGATTGGTGGACGTGGTGATTGTGTTTGGTTCGAAAAGGAGCTAGGTCGTGGGGTTTGGATTGTGACGGGTTATATAAAGCCTAGGAGGCTTGGTTGTGATTTTGGTGCCTTGATTCTTGTTCCTTGTCACGCATACGCCACGAGGGTAACGTATCATCATCTCTTGCATCTTCCTTTGTATTTCTCATTCCATTTGTGGCCTTGGATGATGTTTCTAGGGCTTGTTTTCGATTCTTATATCACATAAAATCATGAATATAATTGTCACATGAAATGATAACATAACTATACATAAAACCTTGATTCGTAATCTTTATAAATCGTATGATGTATGATATGTTAATATAAATACAAAACTGAAATTGGGTCTCTATATGTCGACTTATATGTATGCTAAATAAGGGTTTAATGTGCTTGTAAAACTACACGAATACGTATGTGATTAATGGATTCGTTAATGAATGATTCATGGCTTGTTTTCATTTGTATAAGGGGAGTACAAAACTGATTTTGGGGAAGGATGATTCGAATTAAAATGTTATCATATAATGAGTCTTATAATCTTGTAATAATCGAACTAAAATGGTTTAGAACGAATACGTGATCATAACCTAAAACTAGGGTTTGTAATTACTTGATTTAATAAAGTTAAGGGGTTGTTTTGTAAATTATGAAACTTGATGGATTAACTTGTTAATATAGTAACTAAATGGATTTAATGAGTAAAATGAGTAAACTTGCTATATTTACACTTTTAACCCTATACTTTACATTATTGACATTTTAAACCCTAAACTTTTGTAACTTGTCATAAATGATCCTTAAATCATATTAATACTTGTTTTCATTATTTAACTATAGATAAGTGACTAAGTTGCTAATTATGGAAACCTGCTAAATATGAAAACCTGCTAATTATGAAAAGTTACTAAAAATAGAAACCTGCCTAAAATAGAAAGTTTCCTAAAATAGTAAGTTACTTAAAATGGAAAGATTACTAAAACGGGAAACTTGCTAAAAATGGAAAGCCGTCTTAATCGAGTAATCTTATTCTTATAGAACGTTATTTAATTCATATAGGTTTCAAGCGACGGATTGATCTCTTTCTTGATTTTACTTTCATTGTGATTTGCTTCAATAAGGCATGATATTCGACCTTATCTCTTAAGGTTTCTCGTGATTCTTATACATCTTCGATATTAGCTTGAATCATTACGTTGTACTCTAAGCCTCATTATTAGGGCTTCCTACGACTTTGCTATGCTCCCTTTGATATGAACCTTGATATGAACCTTTAATATGAACCTTGATATGAAACATTGATATGAAACTTTGATATGAAATATGATATGAACCCTTATGATATGTATATGCTTTGACCCTTCACCGATACCCGAGCTAAAATATGTTTCCTAGTCGAAAGTAACTCGACCGTGTCATTGATGCACCAATGGCATGACTTTAGTGTGGTTGAGTGATGTTCCACACCGTCCCCATTTTGATATGATTATGAGCTCACTATATGTATATGATTTGGCCATTATGTTTCGGGGCGATGGATGCATCCTAGATTTGATATGTTTCGAGGATTTAACTGATTGGAGCTTGTCCGTGAATGATGTCGGGTGCAATCCGCGTCTTCACATTTCCGGGAGTTGATCACTCCATTGTTACTTGAGGTCTCCTCTTATATATGGTATTTCGAGGTCACCCTCGGATACAACCGATATGATATGATATGATATGTGTATGATATGATATGGGCTCGTAGTTGAGGACTGACCTTTCATTTCTGTTTCTATTCTTTATCCTTTGTTATGCCTTATGATATTCCCATTTGCACCTTATGATTATGCTACCTTCGTTACTTAACCTTCGATTATTCGTTTGTTATATATATATGTTCACTGGGCTTTTTAAGCTCAGCCGCGTTTTCTTTCCATGCGGCAGGTAATTAAGCTAGATGCTGGGATTCTTAGCTATGGGTTTGAGTGATGAGCGGATATGCGGACTTATGGCTTTAGTTATCTTAGTTTCTACTTCATTATGTTGACATTTATTAGACTCGGATTATGCTTATTTATGTCTTGGACTATTCCTTTGATTTCCTTTGAACTTATGTAATGTTTAAGCCGTGTTGGCTGGAATTTCCTTTGGTTATTTATATAAGACTTCCGCTGCTTTGTTATGTTCATTATGTATGCTTTGATATGACACCATTTTGTAATACTTCTACCCTTATCGGGTTGGGGTGTTACAATTATGGTACCAGAGCCCAGGTTTACGACTTGTAGTCGACTCGTGACATATGGACCCTAAGCGTTATCCGTAGAGCTTAAGTTTTGACCGTGAGGTTTGGGTAGATTCTAGGTTCATTATCATCGTTTCCGTTCATGATCTTCATCTTATTTTTTTCTAACCGTTGCTAATCGTTTAATGAACTCTTCAGATGGTCCAAACTCGAAGGAACGGCGACGACAACGGGGATGGAAATCCTGATTTCGAAGCTTTGATTGCACGAGCTCTGGCCACTGCTATGCCCGAGATCGTTGCTACCATCACTCAGAATGTCCGAAATGGCGCTAGTTCTTCTGGTGGGGGCAATGGTTGGGGTGATAACCCACCTACACCCATTCATGTATGGATCGAGCGCTTCAACAAACTTAAGCCAAATCCTTTTTGCTCGGCAGCTTCACCTAATAAGGCAGAGGACTGGATCACGCACTTGGAAAAGCTTTTCAATGTGATGGGTTGTGGTGATGATGTGAAAACCCGACTTGCTGCCTTCAAACTCGAGGGTGATGCCCTAAATTGGTAGAAGGCCTATCTCTTGTCCAAAGAAGAGAACTTTCTTGATACTTGTGCTTGGAATACCTTCAGGGGCATCTTCTACAAGCAAGATTTCCCGAGTCGTAATGTACTCGATATGAAAGGGAGTACGAAGCCATTCATCAGTTGGATAAGGAAAATGCTCACGAGTACATGCAACGATTTATGAGGATGGTTGGGTTTGTAGGTACTGTTGTTGCTGGAGATGCTCGTCGTCAGGCTCGTAAGTTCAAATGGGGATTGAAAAAGTGGGTATTGGATAGGGTGATTAACCATCGAGTACACCGAGGTGGTCATAGCTATGGATGATGCCCGCAACATCGAAAGTTATTGCATGAGGAGCGTGGTTACAACAAGAGGAACAGGATGGTGATCGATTCATCCTCGGGTCGACAGACCGCACTCGTGGAGTTCGGGGTAGATATGACCGTGGTCACGACCGTGGCGCCGGATACTAGGGCACATGGTTATCGAGGTACGACAGATCGGGAAACGACCGCCGTGGTCGTGATGTCGGGGTCAACGCCGTGTTAGGGACCAATCTTATCGTGGTGGTCACAGGACCGCTTCTTCTGGTTCGTCATATCAGCGTAGGCCCGCTGAGGTTTTGCCTCCTCCTCCACTTTGCAACACTTGTGGTAAGCCCCATCCGAGCGTTTGCTTCAAGGCCACAGGTGGTTGCTATGCATGTGGATCTACTACTCATAGGGTGAAAGATTGCACTCAAGGGAAAGGGACTACTCCGGGAAACACGGCCAAACCAGCTCCGACCAAGGGTCGTGTGTTTTCTGTTACTCGGGACCAGGCAGCAAACACTCCAGGTACCATTACCGGCATTATTTATATTGGTGATATCTCTTCGGCCTTTACTCTATTTGATACCGCGCCACGCATTCTATGATATCTACTTCGTTAATAAGGAAGTTAAATATGACACCCACACCTTGTTAAACCGAGTCTCTATTTCCACCCCTATGAAAACCAAGTACTTATTGATCGTGAGTATGTGGATTGTCCCTTACGCTTCGATGATGGTATTCGCTCGCTAATCTTCTTCCTTTGGATATGTTTGATTTCGATATTATTCGGTATGGATTGGTTGGCCTTGCATAGGGCTACCATTGACCGCTATGCTCGAATTGTTATCTTTGGTAATATTCACCAACCCGATTTTGTTTATCATGGTGCTCAACCGCCTAAGTCGGTTAAGATCATCTCGCTATGAAAGCTCAGACTCTCATTTCGCATGGTTGCCTTGGTTTTCGGCATCCATTAAGGATACTTCTCTTGAAGTTCCTACCATTGAAAGTCTTCGTTGTACGCGATTTTCCGACGCTTTCCTTGATGAACTCCCCGGTATTGCTCCGCTAGGAAGTTGAGTTTGGCATCGATTTGATTCCCGGTGCCGAACCTATATCTAAAGCTCCTCACCGTATGGCACCGATCAAATTGAAGGAGTTGAAGGAACAGTTGCAAGAACTGTTGGAGAACGGCTTTATTAGGCCCAATGTTTCACCTTGGGCGCACCGTGTTGTTTGTTAAGAAGAAGGATGGTAGTATGAGGTTGTGTATTGACTACCGTGAGTCGAACCGTATCACTATCCGTAACTGCTATCCCTTCCACGCATCGACGACTTGTTTGATCAATTGCAAGGTGCAAAATTCTTCTAAGATTGATTTGAGGTCCGGTTATCATCGCTTACGTGTGAAGGAACAAGATGTTCCTAAGACCGCTTCGTACTCGCTATGGCCATTATGAGTTCTTGGTTATGCCGCTTGGTTTGACTAATGCACCGCAGCTTTCATGGATCTTATGAACCGTGTTTTCCACGAGTACCTCAATAAGTTTGTAATCGTCTTCATCGATGACATCCTTGTGTATTCTAAGAGTGAGGTCGAGCACGAGCAAGATCTTCAGATAGTATTGAGACTCTTCACAGCAGGTTGTATGCAAAATTTTCTAAGTGTGAATTCTGGCTGAGCCAAGTTGCTTTCCTTGGTCACGTTGTGTCTGCTGATGGTATCAAGATGGACACATCTAAAGTCGAGGCTATCATAAAATGGCCGAGACCTACTACCGTGACAGAAGTGAGAAGTTTCCTAGGCCTTGCTGGTTATTACCGTCGTTTTGTTGAGGGTTTCTCTCGATTGGCATTACCTTTGACGCAATTGATGAGGAAAGGGGAAAAGTTTGAATGGACGGAGGAGCGTGAAAAGAGTTTCGAGGAGTTGAAACGTAGATTGGTTTCTGCGCCTGTTTTGACACTTCCATCGGGTTCCGGAGGTTTTCGATTTATAGCGACGCCACGTCAAAGAAAGGGTTGGGTTGTGTGTTGATGCAAGATGGTAAGGTGATTGCCTATGCTTCGAGGCAATTGAAATCGTATGAGGAGAATTATCCCACGATGATTTGGAGTTGGTCATGTGGTTTTTGCCTTAAAGATTTGGAGGCATTATTTGTACGGTGAGTCGTGTGATATCTTTACCGACCATAAAAGTTTAAAGTATATATTCACACAAAAGGAGCTCAATATGAGACAATGGAGATGGCTAGAGCTTTAAGGATTATGACACGAACATTCAAGATCACCCGGTAAGGCTAATGTGGTTGCCGATGCACTGTCGAAAGTCGGGTATGATTGCTAGTTTGGAGATTGAACCCGAGTTCTTCACGATCTTGAGCCGATGGATGTGGAGTTTTGTTTTCGGGTTATGATTGTTATTAGGCGAGCTTGAAGGTTGAGTCCAACCTTATTTTATGGATTAAGGAAGCTCGTAAGGATGATGGTGAGCTTTGGTCTATAGTTCGTAATATCGAGGCGGGTAAGCGCATCGAGTTCGGTGTTGATGGTTTCGGCGTTGTATGGTATGAGGGTCGACTTTGTGTCCCGAATGATCCCGCTTATGTGAGACCTGCTTTTGTCGAGGCTCATAGTTCCCCATTCACTATTCATCCCGGTTCTACCAAGATGTATCGGGATCTTAAGCAAGATTTCGTGGAATGGTATGAAACAGATGTGGCTTTGTATGTTTCTAAGTGTATGACATGTCAGCAGGTCAAGATAGAGCATCAGCGGGCTAGTGATCTACTTCAGCCTTTGGAGATTCCTACTTGAAAGTGGGAAGAGATTTCTATGGATTTTGTCACTGGTTTGCCTCTCACTCGTAAAAGACATGATGCGATTTGGGTGGTCATTGATCGGCTAACCAAGTCTGCTCATTTCTTACCCATTCGTATGACTGATCATGTTTGTAGATTGGCAGAGATTTTTCAGCAAGAAATTGTTCGACTTCATGGTACCCCAACAATGATTGTGTCGATAGAGATCCTCGCTTCACGCCTCGCTTTTGGAAGAGTTTGCATAAGGCTTGGGGCACTCGCCTTAAGTTCAAGACGGCGCTTCATCCGCAGCATGATGGTCACGGAGAGGACCATCCGCACCTTGGAGGACATGTTACGTGCATGTGCTTTAGAGTGGACCGGAGTTGGGATGAGTATTTATGCTTGGTGGAGTTTGCCTACAACAATAGTTGGCATGCTAGCATCAAGGCCGCACCTTATGAACTGTTATATGGGAGGAAGTGTAGAGCACCTATTTGTTGGGACGAAGTAGGTGAGCGCTTGATTGAGGGCCCGAGATTATTGAGGTCACTAATGAGAAGGTGGCATCGCTAGGGAGAAGTTGAAGGAGGCTCGCTCGCAAAAAAGATTTATGCGATAAACATCGCCGTGATTTGGAGTTTCGATTGGTGATCGGGTATTTCGAAAGTGTCGCCGGGTGTGAAGCGCTTTGGAATCAAGGGCAAGCTCACCCTCGATTTATCGGACCTTTGAGATTCTCGAGCGCATTGGGAGGTTTCACCGCCTAGCTCTACCTCCTCGCTATCTCATGTTCATGACGTGTTTCATGTATCTCTCGCGGGGATACAACTACCATCCGTTACATGTGGTTTCCTATCCTTTGGATCGATTCACCAGATATGCCATTACCGAAGAACCCGGTTATTTTAGATCGACGAGATCGAATCACGAGAACCAAAGTAATTCCGCTTGTTAAGATTCTTTGAAGAATCACCCGAGCGTGAAGCTACCGGGAGACCGAGGAATCTATGCGAGCTAGTTATCCGCATTTCTTTTCATCATCGGGTATGTCTTCGTTTATTGCTTCGTTTCCTTTTCAATTTTCGAGGACGAAAATTTTCTTTTAGAGGGGAAGAGTTGTAAAACCCTAAAATCTAAATCGCGTGAAATGACAATTTTGCCCTCAAATTTAAAATTATACAAACTCGGGAAACACTTCAACATCGTTTAACAAATTATCTCATTAATAATATATACACATTATGAAACAATAGACTTATGATATAAATTAAAAGAAACTAAATAATTAAAACCTAAGTAACAAATAAGCATACCAAAATGTGTACAAGTTAATTTGGTCTATAAAGAAGACTAGATACATGATAAATAGATAAGAAGGAAAGTTACATACTTGGTCTTTTCCCCCTATGACCGCCCTCTATTAGGCTCCTCCATAAATTCCTCAATCAATTATAATCAATCCCATTTACCATTTCCATCTTCATTTCAAAATACCAAGAAACCCTAAAAGTATTTTCTCTCATCAAGTGGCGGCCAACATATTATTTCATCATTTTGATCCGAATTTCTTACAAACAAAAGGTTCCTTAGAGGCTCGTGATAGTGTATGATCGATTGGTGGACGTGGTGATTGTGTTTGGTTCGAAAAGGAGCTAGGTCGTGGGGTTTGGATTGTGTACGTGGGTTATATAAAGCCTAGGAGGCTTGGTTGTGATTTTTGGTGCCTTGATTCTTGTTCCTTGTCACGTACACGCTACGAGGGTAACGTATCATCATCTCTTGTATCTTCCTTTGTATTTCTCATTCCATTCGTGGCCTTGGATGATGTTTCTAGGGCTTGTTTTCGATTCTTATATCACATAAAATCATGAATATAATTGTCACATGAAATGATAACATAACTATACATAAAACCTTGATTCGTAATCTTTATAAATCGTATGATGTATGATATGTTAATATAAATACAAAACTTAAATTGGGTCTCTATATGTCGACTTATATGTATGTTAAATAAGGGTTTAATGTGCTTGTAAAACTACACGAATACGTATGTGATTAATGGATTCGTTAATGAATGATTCATGGCTTGTTTTCATTTGAATATGGGGCGACAAAACTGATTTTGGGAAGGATGATTCGAATTAAAATGTTATCATATAATGAGTCTTATAATCTTGTAATAATCGAACTAAAATGGTTTAGAACGAATACGTGATCATAACCTAAAACTAGGGTTTGTAATTACTTGATTTAATAAAGTTAAGAGGTTGTTTTGTAAATTATGAAACTTGATGGATTAACTTGTTAATATAGTAACTAAATGGATTTAATGAGTAAAATGAGTAAACTTGCTATATTTACACTTTTAACCCTATACTTTACATTATTGACATTTTAAACCCTAAACTTTTGTAACTTGTCATAAATGATCCTTAAATCATATTAATACTTATTTTCATTATTTAACTATAGATAAGTGACTAAGTTGCTAATTATGGAAACCTGCTAAATATGGAAACCTGCTAATTATGGAAAGTTACTAAAAATAGAAACCTGCCTAAAATAGTAAGTTACTTAAAATGGAAAGATTACTAAAATGGGAAACTTGCTAAAAATGGAAAGCCGTCTTAATCGAGTAATCTTATTCTTATAGAACGTTATTTAATTCATATAGGTTCCGGGCGACGGGATTGATCTCTTTCTTGATTTTACTTTCATTGTGATTTGCTTCGAATAAGGTACAGATATTCTGACCTTATCTCTTAAGGTTTCTCGTGATTCTTATACATCTTTTGATATTAGCTTGAACTGTTATGTTGTACTCTAAGCCTCATTATTAGGGCTTCCCTATGACTTTGCTATGCTCCCTTTGATATGAACCTTTGATATGAACCTTTGATATGAACCTTTGATATGAAATATGATATGAACCCTTATGATATGTATATGCTTTGACCCTTCAGTCTGATACCCGAGCCAAAATATGTTTCCTAGTCAGGAAGGTAACCTGACCGTGTCATTGATGCACCAATGGCATGACTTTAGTGTGGTTGAGTGATGTTCCACACCGTCCCCATTTTGATATGATTATGAGCTCACTATATGTATATGATTTGGCCATTATGTTTTTGGGGCGATGGATGCATCCTAGATTTGATATGTTTCGAGGATTTAACTGATTGGAGCTTTGTCCGTGAATGATGTCGGGTGCAATCCGCTTTCACATTTCTGGGAGTTGATCACTCCATTGTTACTTGAGGTCTCCTCTTATATATGGTATTTCGAGGTCACCCTCGGATACAACTCGATATGATATGATATGATATGTGTATGATATGATATGGGCTCGTGGTTGAGGACCCACCTTTCATTTCTGCTTCTATTCGTTATCCTTTGTTATGCCTTATGATATTCCCATTTGCACCTTATGATTATGCTACCTTCGCATTTAACCTTCGATTATTCGCTTGTTATATATATATATGTTCACCGGGCTTTTTAAGCTCACCGTTTTCTTTCCATGCGGCGGTAATTAAGCTAGATTAAGCTAGATGATGAGCGGATATCTTATGCTTTAGTCATCTTAGGTTGACATTTATTAGACTGGATGATTTATGTCTTGGATATTCCTTTGATTTCCTTTGAACTTATGGTTTAAGCCGTTTAGTCTTCCACGCTTTGTTATCTTAGTTTCTACTTCATTATGTTGGGGTGTTACATTATCATTAGACAATTTACTAGGATTATGCACTTATTTATGTCTTTTCGGCCACATCCTATGACATTTCGGGTGATCTTTGATTCCCTACCTTTTCTTCAACGAACTTATGTAATGCTTTGTTTCCGTCAATTTATTTCATGCAATAAAGTAAAATCCCACAAGTTTGTCATGCTTGCCAACTTGGCAAACATTTCCTTTCCATAGTTCGGTTATTGTATTGTTTTGAAGACTTATGGACATCTCCGCGGTTTGTTATATTTTCTCGATCATTTCATTACTTGTATGCTTTGATATAAGTTTTTGCACACCATTTAAATGTAAATACTGTGATCATGGTGGTGACCCTTACACTTTTGCGGTATTCAACCTAGATTTTCTTGCCCAAAACCTCTCAACAAAATGGCAAGGCGGAAGAATGATCTACACAATAAATAATGTCATCCGTGCCCTTCTTTTTCAAGCACACCTACCACCTACCTTTTGGGTCGAGGCCCTCCACATGGCTGCATATCTCCTCAACCTTCTACCTTCAACCGCCATAAACAATGAAATCCCCTACACAAAACTTTTTCAAAAAGAACCCGACTACTCCCGTTTACGCATATTTGGGTGACTTTGTTATCCCCACCTCACAAACTTGCGCCACGAGCAACCCCATGCATTTTCTTGGGCTTTCCCGCATATCATCACGGTTATCGTTGCCTAGACCTTGAAACAAACAAAATTATTCTCTCTAGACATGTCACCTTCGATGAAACATAATTTCCCTACCGCTCCATGACACCCACATCTCCACCATCATACATGTTCCTAGAAAACACACCTTCCCCTCTCCTCCACAAAATTCTTACTAATCCCGTCACCCCTCCTCTAAATCATACATCTAAAGAATCCCACAACCACATTCAACCCAATTCACCACACCCTACCCTAACCACCCCGATACCAACTTTCACCAGGTTCAAAACCAAGAACAAAGCCCTCCACAATCGGTAACAACCTGAAGCCCACCATCGCAAGCCCAACAACAACCCAACACTTCCCAAACCCAACCCAATAATGAACCAACAACCTCGGACCAATCCCAACAGCCCGCACCCGAACCCACCTGAACTCACCGCATGGTCACTAGGTCTCAATCAGGCACTGTCAAACCTATTGAGCATTTATCTTTACACACATCTTCCATTTCTCCTATACCTAAATCCCCGTTCGTTTCTTTAAAAGACCCTCAATGGCGTAATGCTATGTATGATGAGTATAATTCGTTAGTTAAAAATGGTACTTATGTTCTTGTACCAAAGCCCTCTGGTGTTAATATGATTCGTTCTATGTGGCTATTCAAGCATAAATTTCATGCTGACGGGACGTTGAGCCGTTATAAGGCTCGTTTGGTTGCTAATGGTAGTAGTCAGCAACTTGGTATTGACTGTGATGAGACTTTTAGTCCGGTTGTCAAACCAGCTACCATCAGTACTGTTCTCAGCCTTGCAGTGTCCCGCAAGTGGCCTATTCATCAGCTTGACGTTAAGAATGCATTTCTTAACGGTGATTTATCTGAGACTGTCTATATGCATCAGCCGCCAGGATTTGTGGATTCTCGGTACCCTAATCATGTTTGTCTTCTGAAGAGATCTTTATATGGACTAAAACAAGCACCTCGTGCTTGGTTTCAGAGATTTGCAGGTTATGCCACACGAGTCGGGTTTTACCATAGTCGATGTGATTCTTCATTATTTATTCTTGACGGGTTCTCGTGTTGCTTATTTACTTATCTATGTGGATGATATTATCCTTACACATCTTCTCGACTCTTCTTCAAAAAATCATTGCATCTTTACACGATGAGTTTGACATGGTGATCTCGGGGTACTTAATTATTTTCTTGGTATCTCTCTACTCGTCATTCTCTGAGATTATTTCTCTCGCCATATGCTCTTGACTTCTTGGCGTGCTCACATGGCCAATCAGAACCCTTCTAGAACACGGTTGATCTGAGACTCAAATTAGGTCCGAAGGTGTTCGATTCGAGATCTTACCTTATATCGCGATCTTGCGGTGGTCTTCGATATCTCACATTTACACAACCGGATCTATCTTATGCGGTGCAACAAATTTGTCTTTACATGCATGATCCCCGCGAGCCACATTTAGCTGCCCTTAAACATATCTTATGATATGTTCGCGGGACTTTGGATTTTGGTCTACACCTATATGCATCATCTACCACCTCTCTTGTTGGATATACATATGCAGATTGGGCAGGTTGCCCATCCACACGTCGGTCTACTTCAGGTTACTGTGTCTTTTTAGGAGATAATCTCCTGTCTTGGTCTTCTAAGCGCCAGCAGACTATCTCCCGTTCTAGTGCTGAGGCTGAATACCGGGGCGTTGCGAATGCCGTGGCTGAGACTACATGGCTTCGTAACCTTCTTCGAGAGATACACTCTCCATTGTCCATTGCAACCCTTGTCTACTGTGACAATGTTAGTGCCATATACCTGTCTGCCAATCCAGTTCAACATCAACGGACCAAACATATTGAGGTCAACATACATTTTGTCCGTGACATGGTTACTGCTGGTCAGGTACGAGTTCTCCATGTGCCCTCCCGCTATCAGTATGCATATATCTTCACCAAGGGACTACCTTCAGTACTATTTAAAGAGTTCTGTGGAAAACTAGAAGAGGGGGTTGAATAGTTTTACCAATTTAAAACTTCCTTTTAAATATTTAGATCGACTTATGTCAATCTATTTGGTTGTTTATGTTGGACCTTGATAGATAGATATATAAGCGTGTAATGAAAGATAAAGAGTAAAGCACATAACCACGACACAAGTATTTATAGTGGTTCGCTACAAGGACACCTTCCTTGCCCTACTTGCACTCCCGACTCACCTACTCGAGAGTTCGTAAACACTACACCAATATCCTTATGGCGGAGAAGCCTTCACAACGTCGCTTACACCTTTTCCGGTAAAAGCTAAATACCGAGTTCTTTCACACCAAGGCGAACCACACCTAACACAACATCGCCTACCCTTTATACGGTGCTAGGCTAACCACCGAGTTCTTTCACACCAAGGAGAACTAATCCTATCACAACGTCGGCTACCCTTTATTAGGTACTAGGCTAAGCACCTAGTTCCATTACTATGGAGGAACTACTACCCTTCACAACACAACACCTAATCTCAAGGAGATCCACTCTTTGTTACAACACTATCAAGGATATCACCATCCTTGGAAATAAACAAATACTTAAATGTATAACGATGCACCTCATCGATTATACGATCAAGGCATTCTTCCCTAATGCCACTTGATTTGATTCTTAGGCATCCTTCACTAATGCCTTTGACACAACGCTTGGCACCCTTCACTAATGCCTTCGTCTTGACACCTTTAGCATTCTTCACTAATGCTTTGGACACGGACGATAAGCACCTTTAACTAATGCTTTCATCTTGACACTTTCGGCATCATTCACTAATGCCTTCAACACAACATCTATGGAGGAAGAAAGAACTATCAACAAGAGAACCTCAGTTGTCTTGATGATGACGAAGCATGACAACTCATGGACATGAGCTTGATTGACTTCAAGAAGTGGTGATCTCGCCTTTAAGAGGAACCTAGAGAATTACACAAAAACAAAAAACAAACTACATAGATCTCTTGGATCTGAGGTTAGAGAGATATAATACTTGGAGAAAGTATATGTGAAAGTGGTGAGTAGAAAAGAAGAAATGACTCTCTATTTATAGAGTAAATTTTCTACTGTTCCCCAGATCCCGCGGATCCCTCTCACAAGGGATCCGGCTAGTGTAAGGCTAGGGATCCGTGGGACGCTCCTCTTTGCCCATGGGTATTTTTGGTTATGGGTCATGGGTTATGGGTTGATCCATGGGTTTCATTCTAGATATAATGTATCTCTAGAATACATTGAACTTGGCTAAGTGGTTTGGACAAAACCATGGGTTATGGGTCAATACCATTTGCTAGTTTTTACTCATTTAGTATATACTTGTTTTTACCTGTTTTACTATAAACTTGGTTAAGCATATCTTAGCCCAACATGTAAATACTAGTTGTTGTACATATGTATCTAAATCATAAAATCACTTATACTTGTTTTATGTGAAAATGTTAGTGTGTTAGAAAACTATTGAATCAAACTATTTACATATTTTATTTGTTTCGTTAAAATGATTTTACGTTTGTTATCGACAAAATATTAGAAGATCGTAAAATATAAATAAAAGTTTTTATGGCTTATTTGTATTAACAATCTCCCCCTTTTTGTTGATGACAAAACATAAAATTATTTTAAGTAAAACTAAAATTGTAGTAATTTTGAATTAGTAGTTTTACTTTCTTCTCCCTTTTGTCAAAACAAAAGTGTTAAAGAAACTAACACAATTTTATACTAAAAATATGTAAAAGAAAATGTAAAGAGAGCAAGTGACGGAATGATACTCGTCTTAACTCCCCTTGACGAGTCCATCCCTTTGAGAGGCGTCAAGTACATAACATAAAATAAACTAATGTGTTTGCAAATTTGTTTGCAAATGGTTCGTCTAGGTAATGAAAACGTGCTCCCTCAAGATTGCAAAGTTGCAAATGGGGTGTCATGAAGTATAATCCAAAAGCGGATTAATTTGCAAATGATTTTGCAATATCGTTTGACACAAAGCTCCCCATGGTGTCAAAATCTTCATGTGTATTTTGAAAATCTACAAAGTAAAGGTTAGAAAACAAAAGTATAGTGCATAATTTCCTGCAAATAAAACTCAAGTTAGTAGAAATTTGTGCTTCTGTACCACGGATCCCACGGTTCCCTTCTTGGAGGGATCCGTCTAGGCATTTTGGAGGGATCCGGCTGTCTTGTGACAGTTTCTTCAGCAATGAGAATGTGCCAATCAATGCTAATGAGGAGGTAAGATATGTGTACAATGTAGCAAGCACAACACAAAAAATAATCATGGCATATAAATATTCATTCAATAAAACAAGAGATAATCAAACAAATCTCTAAAACTAAGAGAATGAACTAAGCCATACAAATACTACTAATGCTAATGAGTTACCCAAACTTAAGATTCAACTAAAAGCTTAATGATGATTAAGGATGAGCTAGGATTCCTAAACGTTCTAAGTTTGAGCTTGTAACTAAGATGCTCATTGTTGTTTAGGCTTGTTGACCTCTTCGAAACGTTTGAGGAGGTGATAAAACATGAAACGTTGCTCTTCACGTAGTTCATGTATCAACCTTTCAACATGTTGACAATGATAGCAATCCTTGTCATGGTTTTGAACTTCTTGAAGTGGAGGTTCAAGTGAAGTGGGTTGAGGATCTTTAAATGAATGAGGAATTGGTGGAGGCTCATTAAGTGATGGCTCTACAATGTTTGAGGGTGGAGGTAAAAAAATCATCAACTTCCATGTGGTCGGATGGTTGACTTTGATGTCTTCTCATAATCCAAAATGGACTATTGGGGGGAATAAGAGAGGTTAATATTGGAGCAAGTGTTGATTCAACATTTTGATTTTGTTGCCCAACCTTTTCAAGTGAATTTGTTGGTAGTGATGGAAGATGAGATGGCCAAGGAGGTAAGTCTTCTAAATTATGAGAATGTGGAGATGATTGTGAGGTGGCTCTAGGCACCAATGATGTTGGTTGAGTTGTGGAGGGTATGTTTGGTTTAGTAGAGTTTGGTGATGATATCCTTGTGGGAACAATCCTTTTTAATTTGATTGGTTTCTTTGGTGTAGGGGAAATCCTAGCATTTGTAGACTTAACCGGAGTTGATTCGGTAGAGGAAACTTCGTGTATGACCTTAGCAAGTTTCTTGGGTGGTTCTTGGGTGGATGAGTTAGCACTAGGAGCCTTTCTCATGATGAAATGACTAAGGAAGATGGTTGTAATTGCTGATAATTGTGTTTGTGTTTGATGACTAAAGTGTTCTAGCAATATGGCTTATAAAGGGAAGAATTTGGCAAATGCATTTAAGACTTTAAGCCACTAAAATTCTTAGAGATGTGACGATTAACATGTACAAGGTTGAAGTTCAGAGGTTCAATGATCTAGGAACTCATTTAAGATGAGATGGAGTGTTTGAGTGAGCAAGATGAGCTTGAAATGATTGTTTAAGCTAGGGTTTGACTTAATCTGTCAACTGGGTCCTGCGGTTCCCTCCTAAAAGGGATCCGGCTAGGCTAATCCAACGGATTCGGCTCTCAGCAGTTATGAGATTTTTTAGGAATGAAGTTTCTAAGAGCTAAAGCCTATATCATCTTAAGTATTACAGTCCTCCTAAGTTCCTAAGATGAGGGTACACTTGAATGATCAAGAGTAATAAGTGTTATAGCACATGATTGCTTTTTATGGAAGGAAAATGGGACTAGATGACTACCAATGGATGTTCAAGGATAACACTAAGAGTTTTGGTGATGTCAAGTCATAATAAATGATCCTAGAGATCAGATTTTAGCTTGAGGTGAAATTTAAAAAAATCCTTAAAAATCATAAGAATTGAAAAACTAATTTTTGACCCACTTTGAGATAAAGATGATTAGAAACAATTTCCTAAAATTGTTCAATAAGTCCACCTAAGTGTTTTGAAAGATGAAAGATAATTTGTGAGTATTGAAGCGGAAATATGGTGAGTTTTGATTTGTAGATAAATCAAGAGATATTTTGACTAAGATCTTTGTGTAAGCTATAAGTGAGTCTAAGCCTTTCTCATCATTGAAATAGACTTAGTTAAGTTCTAACATCTTATGTTTAGCTAATGTGATGTAATCTAGTAAGTTATCTTGATGCAAGGAATGTTGTATTGCTGATTTGATGTCACGAATCCCACGGTTCCCTCAAGGGAGGGATCCGGCTAGGCTAATCCTAGGGATCCGACATCCGCATCGAGAATCCCTACGAGAATGATGTGCGATTTTGCACACTAATAAACCGTTAAACTAAACAACAAGTACAAGCATGTTTTCACGAAGCAACACTCATTAATAATGATAAAGTAACAATATCCAAATTTACCACAAACCAAAGTGCTAAAAATAATCATCCACACATAAGTTAAGTTAAAATAAGCATTTTCCTATTGTCTCTTTCGTCAATTCTTTCTTTTCCTTTTGACGACTTTGTGAGGTTGTAATTAAGCAAGATTTTGAATCATGCCCTCAATTGTTTGAATTCCTCGGTTTCGTTTGGAATGGTTGGAAGTTGTTCGTAGTAATCGAAGGGTTCCAATTCAATGTTGGCTATAGAATTGACATCTTCTTCTTCCTCATTTTCTTCTTCTTCTCCTTCGAGGTGTCCGAGAGCTTTAGGTTTCTTTCCATTGACCATGAAGCGTTTAGAGGGTATTTTGGTAAGAGTTACCATTACATGATCGGCAAAGAAATGATCATTGTTGATGGGAGAGGTTGCAATGTACTAACATACTTACAAAGTCGTGTTAGGAGCATACCATACGGAAGTACCATGTTGGAAGCTTTGAATACCCTGGTCATTCTCCCTACCATGTAATAGGCAAGGTTAAATGGCTTTTGGTGGATAAGACAATAGATCATTTGCACAAGGCATGCATTTGGATGATCTTTGTTACCAACTAGGCTAATGACGTTTTCCCTAAGGATTTCTTCCCATTTTCTAAACATGGGATGAATTTTGAAAAGTTCCATTTGAAAAGGATTACGGTGAATGAGCTTCTTGTTTCGGTTGAAACGGGATTGGTCGGCTCTTATTTTGAAAATGGTGTCTCGGATGGTTTCGGGGTTCATCTAGAGGAGTATGGTACATTGGTTAATAATCAAGTGCAAGGTTTTGAGTGTTAATTGCCCAATCTTGAGAGTACATACAAATTCCATTACAAGGAATGCGAAGAATTTGAGCAAAGGTGTTGAGAGTGAGAGTGAAGTTTCGTTTATTGATGATGAAGGCAATTGAAATGCTATCATCGGCGTTTCGAATGATCCTAATGATTTTATAAAACTCAAAGATGAAAACCGGACAAATTTGTTCATCAATGTCAAGAAGACAATCAAAATTGATTGCCGAGAAGACTTGACGAATGTCGGTATCCTCAAGGAACATTCCTTGATTACACGACCTTCGTGGATAAGTCGTTTTCCGAGCTTTTTGAAGACCTTGTGGTCGGTTTTTGAGAGTTCCTCATTTCGATAGTAATGAGTGAGGTAATGGACGGTATCATGATGATCTTATTGAGTGGCTTTAGGCATGGTTGGTCCTAGAAACACAAATTTTCCAATTAGGTAAAATTAGTTGAGATGGGTTTATGGTTTTGATTTGTATTAACAATGTTGTGAACACGATGTGATCTTAATTATGTTAAAAGCTCTTTATCATGATTAATTTTGAAAACCGTAGTTAAAGTAATTGATTAGAGATTAATGAAACAATAAACCCTAGGATGAGGATGATTTAGAACAAGTTAGTGTAATTACTTACAATGATATTCTAGAGAGGAATACTTGAGAGTATGGAATCCAATGAAGATGAAATCGATGGTTTAGTCGTTTTTGTGTTATGTGAGTAGAGGAAAAAGATCAATGGTGTTTTTGAAAGCGTATAGTGAGTTACATTCCACGGTTCCCGGATCCCTTGTATTTGGGATCCGGCTAGTACAACTAGGGGATCCGCCTCGTAGACGTAAAAAGGGTTGTTTGGCATTATTTTTGTAGTAGGCTTATAAACTAGTTTACAAACAAAAAAATTTGTTTGGAGGTATCAGATGAATGATTGTTTTTGGACGACGGGTTTTGATGAATAACATATCGAGGGTTCATATGTGACGACGGCGTTAGTTTGACGAATCAAAAAGAATACTATTCCCGATGATGAATCGGACGAAAAGTAACGAAAGAGACTTTTTAAGATGCTAGCAATTATTAAACAAAGAGAACTATGAAGTAAATAAACTCATGTAACCTATCTAATGAAGAGTAAAACATACCTCTATGCTTCTTGGTTTGGTATAATACCAAAGATACTTCATGAGCTTTTAAAGAATCCTTTGTACTTGGTGTACGTAAGTTGTGATTACTTTTAGATCCTTCCTTGAATGTTGATTTCTTGAAACAAAAGTTGTTAGAATGATCTATAAATGTCCAACAAAATGATTTAAAAGAAAATATGACAAAAAAAATCCTTCTTTGTAGTTTTCAAACATACACGGATCGTATCAAGTCTTTAAAGTACAACATACTTTAAGAAACTTGGTAACGAAGCTCTGATGTCAATTGTGGAAAACTAAAAGGGGAGGTTGAATAGTTTTACCAATTTAAAACTTCCTTTTAAATATTTAGATCGACTTATGTCAATCTATTTGGTTGTTTATGTTGGACGTTGATAGATAGATATATAAACGTGTAATGAAAGATAAAGAGTAAAAGCACATCACCACGACACAAGTATTTATAGTGGTTCGGCTACAAGGACACCTTCCTTGCCCTACTCCACTCCCGAGTCACCTACTCGAGAGTTCGTAAACACTACACCAATCTCCTTATGGCGGAGAAGCCTTCACAACGTCGCTACACCTTTTCCGATACAAAGCTAAATATCGAGTTCTTTCACACCAAGGCGAACCACACCTAACACAACGTCGCCTAACCTTTATACGGTGCTAGGCTAACCACCGAGTTCTTTCACACCAAGGAGAACTAATCCTATCATAATGTCGCCTACCCTTTATTAGGTACTAGGCTAAGCACCTAGTTCCATTACTATAGAGGAACTACTACCCTTCACAACACAACACCTAATCTCAAGGAGATCCACTCCTTGTTACAACACTATCAAGGATATCACCATCCTTAGAAATAAACAACTACTTATATGTATAACGATGCACCTCATCGATTATACGATCAAGGCATTCTTCCCTAATGCCACTTGATTTGATTCTTAGGCATCCTTCACTAATGTCTTTGACAAAACGCTTGGCACCCTTCACTAATGCCTTCGTCTTGACACCTTTAGCATTCTTCACTAATGCTTTGGACACAGAAGATAAGCACCTTTCACTAATGCTTTCGTCTGGACACTTTCGGCATCCTTCACTAATGCCTTCAACACAACATCTATGGAGGAAGAAAGAACTATCAACAAGAGAACCTCAGTTGTCTTGATGATGACGAAGCATGGCAACTCATGGACTTGAGCTTGCTTGACTTCAAGTGGTGATCTCGCCTTTAAGAGGAACCTAGAGAATCACACAAAACAAAAGACAAACTACATAGATCTCTTGGATCTGAGGTTAGAGAGATATAATACTTGGAGAAAGTATATGTGAAAATGGTGAGTAGAAAAGAAGAAATGGCTCTCTATTTATACAGGAAATTTTCTACTGTTCCCCGGATCCCGCGGATCCCTCCTACAAGGGATCCGGCTAGTGTAAGGCTAGGGATCCGTGGGACGCTTCTCTTTGCCCATGGGTATTTTTGGTTATGGGTCATGGGTTATGGGTTGATCCATGGGTTTCATTCTAGATACAATGTATCTCTAGAATACAATGAACTTGGCTAAGTGGTTTGGACAAAACCATGGGTTATGGGTCAATACCATTTGCTAGTTTTTACCCATTTAGTATATACTTGTTTTTACTTATTTTAGTATAAACTTGGTTAAGCATATCTTAGCCCAATATGTAAATACTAGTTGTTGTACATATGTATCTAAATCATAAAATCACTTATACTTGTTTTAGTGTTTTATGTGAAAATGTTAGTGTGCTAGAAAACTATTGAATCAAACTATTTACGTATTTTATTTGTTTCGTTAAAATGATTTTACGTTTGTTATCGACAAAACATTAGAAGATCGTAAAATATAAATAAAAGTTTTTATGGCTTATTTGTATTAACAAGTTCAGATCCAATTTGAGCGTCCGGCTTCCTCCCGCTCCAACTGCGGGGGAGTATTAACGTATCATATGGATATACTCTAGTTGTCACTTAGTAGATAATTACAAAGTTATAGTTGTACACATTTATTAGTGATTGGCCTTGATTAGTGGGGATTACCCAATATAGTTTTCATATCTCTTATATGTAGTCATCGATTCATTTGTAATGGACAAGGAAATCAAATAACAATCATTCAATATTTACTATCACTATGTATATTCTTCAATATTGCCATTAGTAAGGTAGGGTGTAAGTCCTCCTCGACAAGATTAGATTGCATACTAGTGTTTGGTTTTGAATGACACTTAGTTGCATAATGACCCATTTTATTGCATTTGTAACAATTTACTTTGCTAAGATCAATATGTGATTTGTTGAAGCTGTTGTGAGAGTTTTCTCCTTCTTTCTTTTCTTCCTAAAATTTTTCGTGGTTTTTGCCGTGTGAAAATTTATACTTCCCATGTCCACGTCCTCTAAAGTGTTTTCCTCTATTATCATGCCGTGTGAACATTAATTTTTCTTGGTTGTCCACATGTCTTCCCTTTTTAAACTTAATCCTTTCTTCGTAGGTTTTAAGTCTTCCAATTGCTTCTTCCATAGTCATTTCGCTTTCGCTTAGATCGGAATATTGTTCTATAGATGCGAATATTTGCAGATACCTTTCAGGTACAACATTTAGTAGTTTCCGTACTAAGGTTTCATCTTCTATGGTGTGTCCTAAACTAGCGGCTTTGTTTACTAGATTTGTAAGTTTTGTAGTGAAGGTGTCGATTGTCTCGTCTTCCTTCATGTATAACATCTCAAAGTTGGATTTGAGTGTTTGAAGTCTTGCTTGTTGAACTCTGGTTTTGCCAACGTGTCTAGTTTTCAAAGCATTCCAAATGTCTTTGGCGGTTTTGTGCTTTGTTATTTGAAGTAATTGTTCTTTCGGGTAAGGCTTGCTAAAGAAATGCAATAGCGGTTTTATCTTTTTTCTTATTGGGTTGAGTCGACTCAATCGGCTCTATTGTTTCCCATAAGCTATTTGCTTCGAGAATAATTTTCATGCGAATTGCCCATAATGAGTAATTCGCGAGCTTTAGGATTGGGCATTGAAATTGGGGTGTACTATTATTAGTACTAGGTTCCTTATTGTCACTGTCTTTCGTCATATCTTAAAGATATTGACAATAAATCTCCAAGAAAATTTTAACACGATGTGTGTTGAAGTTTCTTAATTTTAAATTTTTAATGAGCTCTTAATGTTTTATTTTCCTTAAAGGTGTATAAAACTTTTATAGGACTAGTTTTGAAAGACTATCCTAGGGAGATTAAAAAAAAATCTTAAATGAAATATCCTAAGGTTAATTACTCCTTAAAATTTATTTCAAATATAATAAGCAGTGTAATCACTAGATTATTATATCTAAAAATTTGATGAAGTACTAAATTTGTAATTTAAAAGTAACTTATCAAACAAAAATAATATATATCTAAAATGAAGAATATATACTATATAAAAAATAAACGAGTGGTGTTGTAAATTTTGGAACCTGAATGGGTTGATGGTCTAACCCGATGCCTTAAAAATAAAGATATCCTTTGTTGTAGCCCACTTAAAATAAGCGCCCCTTTTAATATTTATTATCTCTTTGTGAGATAAAATGTGCGCTCCTTTATATTTTCTTATAACTCTTATTATTTGAGATAAAGAAAAAATAAAAACGTCTCATTTGGAGACTGTTCGTCTCTCTCCCTTTTTTCTGGGAATGGATTCGTTTCTTCTTCTCCTAATCTTTGTGGTCAAAGCCTGTGATAAGGCTTGAGTGGCCTTCTTCTCTTCTCCGGTGTGTGGTGATCTTCGCGAACACTAAATCCCTTCAATCGAAACTTTAGGGTTTCGGTGAATTTGGGGGTTTTCAATCCGCGAGAGGTATGAAATATTGGAGACTTTAATTAAGTCGATTGGTGGCTTAATTAACGTTCTGGGCTTGATTTTTGATTCGGAACAGGTGTGTTTGTTCTAATTTGAATCTTTAATTCTGCCCTAATTGATGACTTCGTTTAGTTTTGTTTGAATTAATATGTAAACGATTTAATTCGTTTCTAATCCTATTAGGATTAACGATTCAGTTTCGATGGGTAAAAAAATTTGCGAATGATTTTGTTGCCGGGTTTGAGTAATCACTTGTGTGATTGTTCCCTTGACGCGACAAAATATAGAACACAAAAATGATATCTTTGATTTGTGTTCGGATTATGTTTGCAGAAAAAAAAAATTTATCGAGACTTTTCTTTATTCTAATTGATTCTGAAACTAAACGAAATTGGTTAGTGTGACCAAACCGCTCTGATACCAATCGTCGGCCTCAACGATTATGGATCAATGATCTTACTAAGTCAATAATCAAAATATACCAAACTGATATTGAAACAAAGGTTCTGTAAATTTGCTTTGTATTAAATCAATAATGTCATCATCTGTTATGTTACAGAATTGCTATCTATATATACAAGTGAAAGGGTATGTTGAAAGGGTGTGTCGGTTGGAGATAACTGCCATATGGCAGTTATGATGTAACTGCTATTTAGCAGTTACTTTGTGTAACTGTCAAGGTTGACTTTCTGTATTTGACCCAGTAGGTTGACCGGGTCGTATGGGGTAAACAGGTAAGATTGGGATTAACCCAATAATTACACCGGATGGTTTATGTGGTATATCCAAAATAGCATTCGCCATCCCGATTAGTTTTTTTCATTACATATGTAATTTATTTTTCAAAATAGTTGCATTGTTAGATCTATATTTTAGAGAACAAGGATTAGACATGGATTACCGGTGTAATAAAAAATTGTGAATTTATTGTTGGAATATAATTGTAAAAATTTGGTTGTTTAAGAATATTTGTTTACACCTACTAGCGTAAGAAAATGACGATGAGATAATTGAGACAACACAAACTTTATCAACTACGATTGATATAGAACACAACAAGTAAATAAATGAAACCTGTTAAATGGGAACAATACAACATACATACAGTATGATGATTCCAACAACCTTTAGCAATACAAAGATCCCTCTGTGACATATATCCACACTAGTAGCAAAAGCAACTACTAGAAGCAATCACTAAATCGATCAGCGTGTTGTCTTCTCTGTACGACACAAACAAAACACCCGTTAAAGAGTCTAGCACGGGAAGATATTCCCTGTCCTTAAAAGGTGTTTACGTGCTCGATTCGCTGCAAGCCTCCTACGTAACGACCCCAGGATTGATGCGGACCCGCGTTGTCTATTGTCAGCGAACAATTACAAGGCAATGTAAATGGCGGAGCAGAAAATCGCAATATGACAATATGAAGAGGCAAGATAGAGCAAGTTTGAGCAAGATAGAGTAAATGAACCCTCTTTGACTCCCGAATGAACCATTAGAACTAAATAAACCTTTTATTTGAACTCCTCATCTTTTTTCCCTCCATACCCCACACCCCCCGATAAGGTATAAAGTGGCTAAAACTGCTTAAACAAGTGCGAAACAAAAATTTTAAAATTTAATAAATCAAAGATAATAAAAATTAAAATATGCAGAACAGAAAAAACACAAAAGCTGTTTTTTCCTTTTAATAAAGAAGTTACTAGAAAGTATTAATTATTAAAAATATGTAAACGGACTACCAATAGATTTTTTTTTTTTTCTTTATTTTTGTTTTGAAAAGTAGCCAATAAATAAAAGAAGATAAAGCTGAACTGTACAATTCTAGAAAAAAGTTGAAAAGAAGCCGTCAAATCCGCAATTTGTTTGCGAACCCAGTTACGAACTCCATTTGGCCCCCTTCAGTTGCGCACTTCCAGTTATGAACTCTCTTTTGACCCCTTACAGTTGCGGATCCCCAGTTTTAAACCACCTTTGACTCCCGAATGAACCATTCAAACAAAATAAACCTTTTATTTGAACTCCTCACCGTTTTTTTTCTCCGTACCACACCCTCACTAAATAAACCTTTTATAAAAAATATCAAAACATAACTAAATAATAAAGCTTACATGAAAACTTCAAAATCATCTTCAAAAACGAAAATTGAAAAGAATTTGTGAATTAGCAAGTGGTTATTACTTTTTAAAATGAATATACATTCTCGGTTTTGGCTAACAACATCGACAACCCTTATACTATCGTTAACCATTAGTTTTTGTTACCTTTTCATTAAAAAATATTGCTCTGTCTTAACAAAATTATCATTAGTTACTTATTATATCATATTATTTTATCCAACATGTTTGTTATTCATTAACAAGCGAAAAATGTAGGGATAAATTAATTTTTTCTATTACATATCCAAACTTTTGAATTTCGACCTTTGCGTGAATTTTGTGACTATATTACCTTTACATTTTTAACCAGCTTATTAACATTGATAAGTAAAATAGTCATTGTACATGAACAAAATATCAAAATTCAAAAATTTGGGTTTATAATATCACTTTTCATCATATCTACAACTAAAACTATTATATAAATATCATTTAACATGCAATATTACATTTTTACCATTCTTACTTAAACAAACACACAGTTTTAAAAAAATGGTGCAAATCAGATTGCAACTAAAAGATACACATCTTTAAAAACGACCTAACGTGATATAATTTTATAGATTTTTTTTTTTTTTTTTTGGGTAAAAGGTCAATGACCGGTAAATATATTACTCCAAAAACGTTTAAGTCTGAAAGGATATGGGTGGATCCCATATCTCGGTAGTTACGTATTTAAAAGCTTACATAACAAGATACTTCATATTTTCTAAAGAAGAAAATAAACCACTACTCAAAATATAATAGATAGGAAGAAATTAGAACCAAGTGTAACACACTTCTTTTTCGTCAATTGTCATAACTCAAATACTCCGTATATACGTATGCTAGTGTGTACTATCTTGATCAAGTACAACCACGAGTATTTGAGTAGACGTGATTATGATGTTGATTTCACATTGATTATAGTACATATAACATTACAACGGGACTTTCAAAAAATGGAAATAGTTGTCGTAAGAAAATTTGTTTGGGTTCCGTATAATCTACCAACCACGAATCCATTCGTTTATCTAATGAGGAAACTAACCATTGAATGAAACATTGTTTAAGGATTGTAACGGGTGAGAAAAAACCCACAACTCACATGTATCTCTACGTAAATGAGTGGGTAACCCGTTAGTTTTTACTACGAGGACGTTGGAGATCGAGGCCGCCCTCCCCCAACTAAAATTCCACTTTGTAGCGTGGATAAACATGTTTAGTGAATTTTTAATAGATGGTTTTTACCGGAAAAAGATCAGTTAAGGGGTGGTCGGAATGTACAAGGAAGATGAAGATTTGATTTACTACTGTATTACTTTTTTGTGATTGGTGTAAAATAGTTTCTTTTAAGTCTTTTGTATGCTTAGTCACGTGATAAGTTAGGCTGCTCCAGTAAGGAGGGTCAATCCCTCCTATTTTTCATATCACGTCAGCTTTCTTTCTCCAGCGACCTTCAGACGATTGGGATTGGGTGCCCCAGTAAGGCGGCCTATACTACAAAAAACATACCCCATAAATATACCTTTTATATTTATTAAATACACACGCAAAACCACATTTCTATTCGATCGCCTACACGACTAACTTGGGATGCAAAGGACCAACGATCGATTCCCCACACAAGGGAGATCGATAGGTAATCGATCTTCTATGTCGATCGCAAATGCTTACTGGAGGCAGCCTTACATAGGGAGTTGGAAACTAATATTACTCATACTAGCGAGGTACCATGCGATGCGGCGGGTACCACCGCGACTATATTTTCTTGCGGTGTGATGTTATGCGGACATATCTTTTAACAATTAATTTACAAATAACAATAAATTTATATAAGACAATAGTATAATTGCAAGTAGTCAAAGGTTATGTGATTGTCAACGTGTTGTTGCGGTGAAAAGGAGGCGGAGTTGCGTCTCAACCCTCGGTGACCGACACCATCTGCAGTAAGCAAACTTTTCGACTCAAGTAGTAAAAATACGGATATCATTTAACCCAACAACCGAAACAAACTTAAACTATTATAACAATAGCTCAATAACAACCATTTTGGATATTTATTGAAAGCCCACTCAGGTCTCTTTTAGTGTAGATGTTCGACCGTCATATATGAATTGAAAGACCCGGGCCCAAAGTAATACCTAAACATTTGTATCAATCCCAAACCCAATATTAGATAAAACCTAAACATTTTACTCTTTAACCCTACACACACTTCTCGGTTATCATTGCCCCACCTCCTCTCTTTCACCTAAACTTTTCACAACCCCATCAAAACTCATCTCATCTCACGATTTCATCCTCTTCAAATCGTCTTCACCATCATGAATTATAACCAAATCACAAATCCAACAATTTTAACGACACAAACATAAGCACAACCGATCCATGAACTTTTCTTCATTTGAGTTCAATTCGAATCAAGAAAGCATATTAATGGCTTCAAGATCCTTTGGAGGGTCTTGGGTAGGTTCATCTTGTGTTGTTTTCATTTTGTTGTTATTTTGAGCAACCAAAGAGAGATTATAACATAATTGTTATGAATCTTTTCTTTCTTTTTCGAATATAAAGGAAGCTTTAGCTTGAAAATGATATGAAGATATTCTTTCGTGTAGATGAAAGAAAGTTTTTGTCGACCGTTGAAATCTTGGCGTGTGTTTGTATTTTTGCACCAAGTAAAGGTAGTGAAAATATTTCAAGTCAATAGCTAATGATGTTCCAAGTTAATGTGTATTTATATATTTAAACTAGGCGAGTACCCGCGCCTAGCGGCAGCGGTTTCTAGCGGCAGACAATTAACGATATGTGATATTGTGGTAAGTGTTTCGTATAATGTTTAAAATAAAACGTGAAAAGATCTAAACGTAATTGAAAACGGCTATAACATGTGATAATTCAACTCAAGCAAAAATTCTATAATGGTTTCTAATACTTTTACTAAATAATTATAACTAGTACGTGTGCATAGCAACGGGATTTTATAGCGACAGATCTTTTAGCGATAAAAAAAAGTTTATGGATTTTAAACAAAAAATAATAAAAGTTTGAAGATTTGAGTATTAAACATAATGTTTTGAAACCAGGTTCGACCCAGGTGGTTCAAACGGTTGAACCGTTCCGATAAAAAACCGGGACGATTTAAATCGGGTCAACCCGACCGGTTGGGTCGAAAACGGGTCAACCCGGCGGGCTTGAAGCGTCCGGGATCAACCTTGTTTTCGATGTGTATTAATAGTTTTCTTTTAAAATATATTTTTCCAACATTTCTTCTTTTAGTTTCAACTTTTCACTTTTTGGTTTTTCTTTTATATAATAATACGAGAACCCAGGCATAGCAACGAGATTTTATAGCGACATATAGTTATAATTATATTTTGGTTAAAGGTTTTGGGTAAGCAAAATATGAATATAACTATTTGTCGCTAAAAATTTTGTTGCTATATACGAGTACTCGTCTAGTTTAATACAATAGAATGATTTAATCCCGTAATACACAATCAATGGGCCTAACATATTATCGACTAACACCTTGATTAAGTAAAAAAATTAATTGGTCAACCAATCTCGGTTGATGTCTCGTGCCAGTCGGGTCGGGTCTAATATAATAAAGTTGCATTAATGTAACAAAACATCAACCATATGCCTTAACAAATAGTTAGTAATTACAGTCGAGTCTTTACATTCATAGCTTCAAAAATATCAACCATATGCCTTCAAAAAAATCAGCCATAAGCATTAGTAAATAAATAAGTAGCAGGAGCCCGCCGCGTTGCGGCGAGGACGCTTGCTATATTTTTTTGTTATCGCGAGTGCGAAACTTGCAATGCCAAATGAAACAGTTTTCGGAAACTTGGTACTTGTAAGAGTTTGTCATTCGGCTCATTTCAAATCATACAGTCGAATTGAGTGTATACAAACCATTGTGTACAAAGGAACCAATGGTTAAACAATAAAAAAAATCAAACTATAGTTCGTTCTTCATTTTATAAAGTGAATTTCGATCACGTCTACAGAAGACTCACTAGTAATTTTATTACCGACAGACATAAAGAAAATGGCCTTGTTTCTAAATATGATTATATGTGTATTGTAAGTACCTGCTGAAATGCATAAACAGAATACTGCCTTTGGTTGTAACTTGGGTACACTTGATATTTGGCGTCTTTGATAACATGTGATATAGAAAAACGTTAAGCCACTAAGAAACGTTGATGATATTGTATCATGCCTATCTGGAATACGTCTTTAGTCTCTCTTCATGCCAAATGACTACAAACACATGCACAATTCCCCATATACATATACTCTGGTGGCGCTCCTGTACGATTATCAGGAAAATGAGAACGAATAACCAAGAAAAAAGGGAAGCAAGCAAAGATTTGAAAGATATATATGAACCACAACATTTACAATACGTAAATAACAAATAGTCAAATAACCTCTAGTGTTCGAATGTTTATGGCTGGCATTCCCACATAAACTGCTAGAACACTGCCCTAGTCCTACAGTCATACCTGGAAGTGTGTTGAATCAGCAGTACAATATCCATCTTTTTTCTGGGCGGTACCTGTTCCTGTTTCTCACACGTCATTTGAAAAAACAATATAATTGAATTTTAAAGACTTTACGCCTGATATTATTTATCTTTCCATGTTGTACTTCAATTGATATTATTTCTGTTGATATAAATCAAGTGTCAAAGTTTATTATGATTGCCAAATTCTTCGTTCCTATCGTATTCCACTAAACATGTATGATATGGACACTTGGATTCTTAGGCAAAATAAAAAACCAATAACTAAAAACGCTTATGTCTACTTTCAAATAATAAAATCCAATTCATTTCATACTAACAACCTGAGTTGTTTATCATTATTTGTTAATTTGCCATGTACATGTAATGTTGTGCGCTAGTAGACCAAGTTGATGCACCGCTTCTTACACGGGGAAAAAGTAATAATTGGAAAGTTATATGCAACTTGTTTAAATAGGCCCTAAAACTGCAAATAATAGGTGATTCTACAAAACTATAATTTGAAAAGTTGATCCATTAAGAGGTTACCTTGTTATTTGTTGGTGCTTTCTCCCCATGTGTCACTGTGCCCTGCAGCGTGAGTACTGATTTTGCAACCTGCACAAACATTAACTTGTTAATGCTTTCATGGAGATAAGAGGATCACAGTATTACGAATTAAATGATCCTTACCTATACTTACTAATGGTTGCATAAACATAAACAACCTCTTTTGAATGTTGAGCATCTGCTATGACCCGAAGGATCTCGTGTAGTCGACTTAAAAGCAAATCACACTTTTGCGTACTTTTTGAGGACAAAATGCAACAATATCCACCAAGAAATTAAACAACCTACGCATAAACACCTATATCACCAATCAATATCTAAATTAACACTTAAAAAAATATCGAAGTACATGTATTACGTGAGTCCACAACACTTGAATCCTCATTAAAACATGCATAAAACATTAACATCAGAAAGGATGAAACTTATTAATGTAAACATAAAGTTGTAACTTCACTACTTTTAACTCAAACATTTCATCAAACATATTATATACATAGTCAAAATCTTAATCACCACAAAAATCAAACCCACATGGACCATTATATCACAGAAACCCACGTCTATTATCTTATATGACAACGAGCTTTGTTTCTAATAAACTTATAAACATTAACACAAATATAAAACCATAAATCCTACTTCTCGTATTAAAATGCATACAAATTATTAAAAAATAATAACCTTATTTGCTTCCCAGTGATACTATGTGAAACGGCAATTTCGCGTTGGTAGTCATTACATCACCACTTGTGGTGCATTATTCCGTTTTTCATCATCACTAAACGGCCTATAAAAAACCAATCAAAATTCATGGCGATTCCTGATTAAAAAAAACACAGATTTGTCTAATAAGTGACTGTGACAAAGAAAAACATAATAACAAATTGCGTTTGTAAAACCTGAAAATTTAAAATCCGAATAAAGACTAAAATACCCTTGGAACTAAAAATTATAAAATACGTAAAATATATTTATAACACTTAAAGAAATAAAAAGATTAACTTGCGAATATTTAAAAACCTAACTAAAGTATATTGCGTAATTGTTTTGGTACGACGAAGAGTTAATGTTTCGTGATTTTGGGTCGTGTTCTTTTGTTTGAATGAGCCAGGGCGAAGCCCATGGTGTCGTGTGAATGGTGTGACGGTTGGACCAAATCCAAACCCAACCCAATTACTTTCCTAGTTTAACTCAAATACTACAACTATAAATACATCACATATTCATTAAATTGGAACCCTAGTTATTTTGCTCTCTCTTTTTCTTTTTCTCCCTATTCGGCCGAGACTCACACAAACACCTTTGGTGTCGATTTTGCTCAACCAAGTTAAGGTATATTGTTTATTTGTCTTCCTTTAACGTATCTTACACGTATATGTCAAGTTATATTTTGTTTCGTCGCGTTTTCTTGTTTTTCTTTTGTGGCCGAGGGGTGTAAAACAAAACCAAGAGAAACCCTAACTCATTTAACCTAGTAAATAATAAGAGACATGTAACGTAAGATGTGATATTGAATCGAGTTATGTTGTGTCGTTTAATGAGGGCGAAACATATGAAGTTTGGACGAACCATGGTTAGTTTTCGAATGAGGTGTATAAGCAATAACTTGAATGTGTAAAGTATTTAGATGAGTTAAAACATGTGTATAAACCTAATAACCGAACCCTAATTTGAATTGAATTACATATGAGTTTTGAAGATGCATTAATTAAGTAAAGGTTATGTTAAACATAAACCCTAGTTTTGATATGTTAAATTATTAAGTTATGATAAACCCTAATAGAGTAAATCGTGTAGTTAATACGAGCAATAAGTAAATTGTGTGTCACATAAAATCATAAACATTTACGTTGAAAATAAAAAGGAAAGAGTATTATGTGACGAGTTAGGTTAAGTAATTAGTCATTAAAAGACTAAACATATAGGCACATATACATTAATGAGACATTAAAGAATGAAAACCCTAAACGTTAATAAAAGATATATGAAACCCTAAATTACTATATTGATATTAAAACATTTAAGTATAGAAACCCTAAAATATTAAAAGACCATTGTGACGATTTGAATCATTAATAATATATCGACATTAATGTATATAGGTTACGTGAAGAAGGAGTAATTCTTTGCTTCCTGTTTGACTTTTGATCTTTTGCTTTCGAATAAGGTGCGGATATTCGACCTTCTCGATAAAGGTTTCGTATGAAGTTTTCTTTTCGTTTTCATATTAGGATTTCCTAAACCTTTGCTATGAACCCTAATGTGTCTATTTGAAATTGTTGCTTATCTCGAACTGTGATTTTGAATCATAAACCTTTGATTTTGAACTATATGATATGAAGGCTTTGATTTTGAAAACATGATTAAACATTTGATAAAATATGATCTATATCGGTTATGACATTCTTATTTGATCTCGATAGTTGACACCGAGCCAATTTTAACTAGTCATGGGGTTCCATGTCCGTGTCGACAAATGCACTTCGACATGACTCTAGGGCGATAGAGTGATGTTCGCCACGTCCCTTATCTCGTTATCTGTATGAGCTCAATTTGAATTATATTATGAATATCTGCGTAGGGCGGTATGGATGCATCCTAGATCATTATATGCCATATATTATCCGTTATCTGTTATATGTTATCGATGATTGATCTTTGCGTGCATGCACGTCCTTCATAACTCTGGTAGGTCTCCCTACAAATATGTTGCCTTATGTGATTATGATATGTTTCGATATGGCATATGTTACGGGCTTCGAGGTAGTTAAGCTATAAAACTTATTCGATATTTACGAATTATCTTTTGAAAAGACTATGATTTCACTATCTTTCTTTTACTTTATTTAAGTATTCGATTTTCGTTTAGTATTCTTTTGTTTGTATATCTGTTCACTCGGCTTTTGAAGCTCAAAAGCACTTTTCTTTTCTTCCGGCGGTATCTAAGCATTGGAGCTGGGTATTGCTTTGGGATGAGTCTTTGGTGGACTTACCTTAGAGATTTAGCTTTGATATTATGATACCATTTAGACTTATGTTTTAGACATTTCTTTTGGAGTTTATTTTTCATTGGGACCTATGTATTGAAGTCTTGACTTGGATTATTTCCATATTTATGTTAAAGATTTCTTTTGGTTTATATGTTTGCTTTGATATGACACCATTACTTGTGATTCCTTTACCCTTGTGGGGTCAGGCGTTACAATTTATGGTTTGAGCCAGTTCTGACTTGTAGTCGGGACACATGACATATGGAGCCTAGGTTTCGAGACTTTAGAGCTTAGGATTTGACTGTGAGGATTTGGGTAGACTTTAGGATTCCTTCGTAATTCCATTTCGTATCTTACCTTTGTTCTTTTGCTAATCGTTTAGATGGTTCGAACTCGTACTCTTGGTGGCGCGGATGGAGATGATGATCTTTGTTAACATGGATCTTTGCGATTGCGAATGCTCTCAACTCTCTTTTCCTGGTTTGACTACACGAGATGATGGAGCGGTGATCAACAACATTCGTGTCGAATGGTGCTTGGTAGATGGTGGAGGAAATCAACCCGTCGGTATTCATACTTGGCTCGGCGTTTGGTGGCTTAAGCCTCTTTCGTTTAACCTTCTTTGCTCCTCCCTCGAGGCCGAGGACCGGATCACTCATATTGAAAACTGTTTGAAGTCTTGGGTTGTGGAGACGAGTTCAAGACTCGTTTGGCTTCATTCAAATTGGAAGGTGATGCTTTGAGTTGGTGGAAAGCATTGAAACAAGCAAGAGGAGGTGGCGCTTTTCTTTGTGACTTGTACTTGGGTGAGTTTGGACTATCTTCTATAACCGTTACTTCCACGATCTTTGACGACAAAGGTATGAGAGGGATTATCGAGCGATCTACCGGTTTGATCATGAGAACTCTAATGAGTACATGAGTAGGTTTATGAGGTTGGTGAGTTTTGTTGGAGTGATTCTTTGGAGATGGTAGGCGTTAAGCTAAGCACTTCAAGTGGGGACCGAAGAAGTGGGTGTTGGACCGATTGCTTAATATTGAGTATGAGAATGTGTCGACTGCAATGATGCAGCTCGTAACATTGAGATCTTTCATGAGGTTTGGGTTCTAACAAGCGTAATCGCGATGGTGATCGGATTCAAGGTAGGACTCAAGGCAATGACTATAAGGGAAACTCGGTAGGAATTATGATTCGAGAGGTCAAGGGATAGGAGTTATGATCGGTGAGGTCGATCGGAAGGAATGTGGACCTTTGGGCGTTACGAGACGAGGGTCAAGATAATAGAAATGATGGTAGGAATGGAAGTGATCGTCGAAACCAAGGAAACAATAACCGGCGTTATAACGAGGATCGGCCACTAGAGGAGCGAATCGGTGGTCGTGCTTGAGGATCTTCTAGTCGGCAGAGGACGGTGAGGTTTTGCCACCCCACTATTTGTACTACTTGTGGAAAGGCTCATCCAGGCGGTGTTTCAAGGCTCTTGGTGGATGTTTTGGTTGTGGTTCCACTACTCACAAGATTAAGGATTGCCCTAAGAAGAATCCGGCGGTTCACGAAACTACATCAAGCCGCCAACTACTCTTGGGCGTGTCTATGCTACTACTCGTAATCAGTAGTGAGCGAACTTGTGTACCATTACGGGCACTCTTTTCATTGATGATTTCTTGTCTTCGTTTTATTTGATCTTGGCGCCACACACTCTATTATATCCGTCACATCCGCCAAGAAACTTAATATGAAGCCCAAACCGTTAACAAATCACTTATCGATTTCTACGCCTATGAAAAATCATGTGATCATTGATCGTAAATATGTTAAGTGTCCTCTTCGTTTTGATGATCGTATTCGCTTTGCAAATCTGTATCCTCTCAATATGGTCGACTTTGATATCATTCTAGGCATGGATTGGTTGGCTTACCATAGAGCTTCAATCGACCGCCATGCTAGAACGGTGATCTTTGGAGCGTAAAACATCTGAATTCGTTTATCACGGTTCTCAACCCCAAATCTGTTAAGCTCATTTCCGCTATGAAGGCGCGGATCATGATTGCTCATGGGTGCCAAGGTTTTCTAACATCTGTTAAGGACACATCTTTGGAGAGTCCTAACATTGAAAGTCTTCGGTTGTTTGAATTTGTTGGCGTTTTCGGATGAACTCCTGGACTTCCCACTCGAGAAGTTGAGTTTAGCATTGAGTTAATTCACAGTGCTGAACCGATTTGAAGGCTCCGTGTCGTATGGCACTGTAGAACGAAGGAGTTGAAGGAACAAGCGCAAGAGATGATAGAAAGTGGATTTATTAAGCCTAGTGTTTCTCCATGGGTGCACTTTTGTCTTGTTTGTAAAGAAGAAGGATGGAAGCATGCGTCTATGTATCGACTACCGTGAACTCAATCAGATTACTATTCGTAACCGTTATCCTTTGCAGCGTATAGGCGATTTGTTTGATCAACGCAAGGAGCTAAGTTCTTTTCAAGATTGACACGAGGTCGGCTACCATCGATTCACGTGTGAAGGAGCAAGATGTTCCTAAGACCGCGTTCGTACGGATATGGTCATTACAATTTCTCGTTATGCCTTTTGGTTTGACCAATCGCTTTCTTGTGTTTATGGACTTGATGAATCGTGTTTTCCATGAGTTTCTTGACAAGTTCGTTATTGTTTTCATCGGCGATATTTTGGTTTACTCTAAGTCGAAGAAGAGCATGAAGAACATCTTCAGTATAGTTTTGGAGATTTTGAGGAAGAAGAAGTTGTATGCCAAATTTTGAAGTGTGAATTTTGGTTGAGACAAGTTGCTTTCCTTGGTCATATCGTGTCGGTGATGGTATAACCATGGATCCGTCTAAAGTTGAGGCTATCACTAAATGGCCAAGACCTCGATGACGTGGAGGTCGGGAGTTTTCTTGGACTTCTTTGGTTACTATAGGCGTTTTGTTGAAGGTTTCTCTCGTCTAGCTTTGCCTTTAACCCAACCGATGAGGAAGGTGAAAAGTTTGTATGGACGGATGAGCGAGAGAAGAGTTTTGAAGAATTGAAGCGGAGATTGGTGTCGGCTCCTATTTTGACTCTTCCAGCGGTTCAGGAGGATTTCAAATCTCTGACGATGCATCTAAGAAAGGATTAGGTGTGTTTTGATGCAACATGGAAAGGTAATAGCTTATGCTTGAGGCGCTAAAACCTTATGAGGAGAATTACCCCACTCATGATCTTGAGTTAGGCTGCGGTGGTGTTTGCATTGAAGATCCGGAGACATTACTTGTATGGAGGCGTGTGATATATTCATCGATCATAAGAGTCTCAAGTATATTTTCACTCGAAGGAACCGAACATGAGACAAAGAAGATGGTTAGAACTTCTTAAGGATTATGACACCAACATTCGATTACCATCCGAGTAAGGCTAACGTAGTTCTTGATGCACTTAGCGAAAATCGGGCATTCTTGCAGTATCAAGATTGAGCCTAGGATTTTGTGTGATTTAGAGTTTGGATGTTGAGATGTGTGTACGAGGTTTTGATGGATCTTGGGCTAGTATGAAGGTGGAGTCGAACCTTATCGCAAATTAAAGAAGCTCGGAAAGATGACGTTTGTGTGGGCGTGGCGCAAAATGTTGAAGAAGGTAAGCGAGCGGAGTTTAAGGTTGATAATAGCGGTATTATATGGTATGGAGATAGGCTTTGTGTTCCCAATGATCGGGTAATTCGTGAGAAAGTTATGATGAGCTCATAGTTCTCCTTTCACTATTCATCTGGTTCTACCAAGATGTATAGGGATTTGAAGCGATACTTTTGGTGGAGCGGCATGAAGCAAGATGTGGCGAAGTTTGTGTCAAGTGTATGATTTGTCGGCGAGTTAAGATTGAACATCGGAGGTCTAGTGGTTTATTCTGACCATTGGAGATTCCAACATGGAAGTGGGATAAGATATCTATGGATTTTGTGACGGATTACCTCTTACTAGGAAGAAGCATGATGCGATTTGGGTGGTTGTTGATTGACTAACCAAATCACTCATTTCTTATAATCGGGAAGGATTATGGTATTGGTAAATTAAGCGGAGATTTTTCACAAGAGATCGTTAGACTTCATGGTACTCCGACATCTATTGTGTCCGATAGATATCCGCGTTTTACTTCGTTTACGGAAGGGTTTGCGAAAGCTTGGGGTACTCGACTTAATTTTAGTACGGCATTTCATCCTCAAACAGATGGTCGATCGAGAGGACTATCTGGACCTTAGAAGATATACTAAGGGCTTGCGCTTTAGAATGGTGGCGGTTGGGACGAATATTTGTGTTTGGTAGAGTTTGCTTATAACAACAGTTGGCATGCTAGCATTAAAGCGGCACCGTTTGAACTTCTTTATGGAAGGAAATGTAGAGCACCTATTTGTTGGGATGAAGTAGGTGGCGTTTGATTGAAGGACCGGAAATGATCGAGATCACTAATGAGAAAGTAGGCGTGGCTAGAGAGAAATTGAAGGAAGCTAGGTCTCGTCGGAAAAGTTATCTTGATAAGCATCGTCGTGATTTAAATTTCGGGTTGGAGATCGTGTGTTTTTGAAAGTTTCGCCGTTTAGAGGTGTGAAACGTTTTGGAATCAAGGGCAAGCTTAGTCCTCGATTTATTGGACCATTTGAGATTTTGGAACGTATAGGAGAAGTTTCGTATCGTTTAGCACTTCCGCCTCGATTATCGCATGTTCATGGCGTTTTCATGTATCACTCCTAAGGGATATAACTATCATCCGTTACGTTGCTTATCCGTTTGATCAAATTCAATCCGATATGTCTTTATCGAAGAACGAAGCTATTCGGAAAGACAAGAAAGAGTTATGAGAATAAAGTGATTCCATTCGTTAAGATTCTTTGGAAGAATCATCACGAGCGTGAGGCTACTTGGGAAACCGAGAGTCGATGCGTGCAGTTATCCTCATTTCTTTGAATAATTTGGTATGTTCTCATTTCGTTTCGTTTTCGTTTTCATTTTCATTTCGTTTCATTTAATTTTCGAGGACAAAAATTTTTCTTTAGAGGAAGAATTGTAAAACACGAAAATTTAAAATCCGAATAAAGACTAAAATACCCTTGGAACTAAAAATTATAAAATCGTAAAATATATTTATAACACTTAAAGAAATAAAAGATTAACTTGAATATTTAAAAACCTAACTAAAGTATATTGCGTAATTGTTTTGATGCAACGAAGAGTTAATGTTTCGTGATTTTGGGTCGTGTTCTTTTGTTTCGAATGAGCCAGGGCGAAGCCCATGGTGTCGTGTGAATGGTGTGACGGTTGGACCAAATCCAAACCCAACCCAATTACTTTCCTAGTTTAACTCAAATACTACAACTATAAATACATCACATATTCATTAAATTGGAACCCTAGTTATTTTGCTCTCTCTTTCTTTTCTCCCTATTCGGCGAGACTACTTTAAACACCTTTGGTGTCGATTTTGCTCAACCAAGTTAAGGTATATTGTTTATTTGTCTTCCTTTAACGTATCTTACACGTATATGTCAAGTTATATTTTGTTTCGTCGCGTTTTCTTGTTTTTCTTTTGTGGCCGAGGGATGTAAAACAAAACCAAGAGAAACCCTAACTCATTTAACCTAGTAAATAATAAGAGACATGTAACGTAAGATGTGATATTGAATCGAGTTATGTTGTGTCGTTTTAATGAGGGCCGAAACATATGAAGTTTGGACCGAACCATGGTTAGTTTTCGAATGAGGTGTATAAGCTTAATAACTTGAATGTGTAAAGTATTTAGATGAGTTAAAACATGTGTATAAACCCTAATAACCGAAACCCTAATTTGAATTGAATTACATATGAGTTTTTGAAGATGCATTAATTAAGTAAAGGTTATGTTAAACATAAACCCTAGTTTTGATATGTTAAATTATTAAGTTATGATAAACCCTAATAGAGTAAATGCGTAGTTAATACGAGCAATAAGTAAATTGTGTGTCACATAAAATCATAAACATTTACGTTGAAAAATAAAAAGGAAAGAGTATTATGTGACGAGTTAGGTTAAGTAATTAGTCATTAAAAGACTAAACATATAGGCACATATACATTAATGAGACATTAAAGAATGAAAACCCTAAACGTTAATAAAAGATATATGAAACCCTAAATTACTATATTGATATTAAAACATTTAAGTATAGAAACCCTAAAATATTAAAAGACCATTGTGACGATTTCGGAATCATTAATAATATATCGACATTAATGTATATAGGTTACGTGAAGAAGGAGTAATTCTTTGCTTCCCTGTTTCGACTTTTGATCTTTTGCTTTGAATAAGGTGCGGATATTCGACCTTTTGGTAAAGGTTTCGTATGAAGTTTTCTTTTCGTTTTCATATTAGGATTTCCTAAACCTTTGCTATGAACCCTAATGTGTCTATTTGGTGTTGCTTATCGAGCTGTGATTTTGAATCATAAACCTTTGATTTTGAACTATATGATATGAAGGCTTTGATTTTGAAAACATGATTAAACATTTGATAAAATATGATCTATATCGGTTATGACATTCTTATTTGATCTCGATAGTTGACACCGAGCCAATTTTAACTAGTCATGGGGTTCCATGTCCGTGTCGACAAATGCACTTGACATGAATCTAGGGCGATGAGTGATGTTACGCCACGTCCTTATCTGATATCTGTATGAGCTCAATTTGAATTATATTATGAATATCATGTCGTAGGCGTATGGATGCATCCTAGATCATTATATGCCATATATTATCCGTTATCATTATATGTTATCGATGATTGATCTTTGCGTGCATCTGCGTCCTTCATAACTCTGGTAGGTCTCCCTACAAATATGTTGCCTTATGTGATTATGATATGTTTACGATATGGCATATGTTACGGGCTTCGAGTAGTTAAGCTATAAAACTTATTACGATATTTTTGAATTATCTTTTGAAAAGACTATGATTTCACTATCTTTCTTTTACTTTATTTCGTTTCGTATTCTTTTGTTTGTATATCATTCCTTGGGCTTTTGAAGCTCGGCCGCACTTTCTTTTCTTCCATGGCGGTATCTAAGCATTGGGCTGGGTATTGCTTTGGGATGAGTCTTGAGTGGACTTACCTTAGAGATTTAGCTTTGATATTATGATACCATTTAGACTTATGTTTTAGACATTTCTTTTGGAGTTTATTTTTATTTGGGACCTATGTATTGAAGTCTTGACTTGGATTATTTCCATATTTATGTTAAAGATTTCTTTTGGTTTATATGTTTGCTTTGATATGACACCATTACTTGTGATTCCTTTACCCTTGTGGGGTCGGGGCGTTACAGCGTTGGTAGTCATTACATCACCTTCTCATCAAGCCCTGATCAAGAAAAAAGACCATCACATACTCCAACTCAAGATCACGATTCTTGAAATCTTACGCAATCATAACAACAAACTGCATATATAAACATAAGATGATGTGATAGATAATTAAATAAATATAAACAAAAGCACATGATATTGAGACAAACCTTATTGTTAAATGATGAATCGATTTTGTGTTGCGGTTTGTTGTGGGTTTGATTTAGGTTTTTGTTAATGAATGGATGATTATCATTTATCTCATATTTTTTTATCTTTTTTGAATAAGATGAGTATCATAGAAGTTTTGTGAATAGAAGGAAACTGAATCAATGTTTTTAATGGGTGTTTTAAATGGTGTTTGACTTCACAAGAATAGGCCACCAAACCGTGTATTAGGAGTAGTATTCCAGTTTTCACATTTGACTATTTTTCACTTTTCACTTTTCACATTTGACCATTTCTCCTTTTTATGTAGTACAGATATAGCATTTGGTAACTTGATTTGAGTAGCTAATAAAAGTTATGCTTGCGGCAAAATGTCGGTATTATATTTTTTATTGGGTCTTATACGAACGAAATATAGAATGAAATTTATTTAGTTTTGTTTTTTTTTTAAAGGTTCGGATATTTCAACATGCTTTATAAGTAGGATGTAGTATATAGGTTTGTACATTATGCTTTACATTTTGTATTAATTGGTGATGGGGTGTATTAATTGTATAGAAAGAAAATTATTGTTTGTATTTATACATTGTGCTTTACATAGTTGGACATTGTGCTTTACATAGTAGTATTTGTTTAAAAGTTAATTTTGGAAATCTTAAAAATATTAAAAACCTAAATAGGAGAGAGGGTCATCCCTCCATTATAAAATAGTAAGATTATGTTTTTCTTTTCCTTTTACAGTTTACGGAGTATTACTATATTTTCATTTTATCACCTTTTTGTTTTAGCAACTTTTTTCCGTTTTAGTATTGTTTAAAAAATATATTTGTCACAGAATGTAAACCTTAAACTTCTTGTATATATTTGCCAAACTTTTTATGTTTTTACAAATAAACTATAACGCAGTTTTGTTTGTTCAAAAACTTATTTAAGTAAAAACCAAAACTGATCTTATCGAGATTGTTTTTGTCGTAAAATCAAGCTTGGTTACAAAAACCCCTTTTTTGAATTTAGTGCATGGTTAATTTTGACATCATCCAATTTTTATCGAGTTTCTACGCGGTTTTGTTTAAATGTCAAACATAAAAATAGTATATTGTGGTTACAACCGAAAAAAAATATTGTTAAACGTGTATGTCAAACACTTCAATCCAACTTCTAAACAAGGAACTGTATATTATTACTTTGAAAATAAAAATAAAAATTGAGCCCCCCTTCACAAAAATTCCTGGCTTCGTCCCTGCCTACGGGTGGATTGTGGGGGAAATTTTATACCCATCGGTGGATGACGGGTAATCTATCTCCGTCACGGGTAAACTATGACACCCATTTAAAATACTCACGAGTGTACCCCTCAAAATATCCGTGGGTGTACCGTGAACCTATTATGTTAAACTAAAATTTATTATAAATCTTAAATATTTACATATTTGGAAGGTTATTTGTTAGTTGTTGAAGAAGTAAAATGCTAAGAGAGCCAAGTGACTGGATTTTATGTTTTGTTAACGAAATTTTAAACTATATTATTTTATTTCTTGAAATGAACTAATATGTCAATTTGGTGTAATGATGTTTAGTTTCAGACACATGTTTAAATATATTTAAATATTTTGTGAAATTATTTGGCAAATTGATATGATGTCTCACAATTTCATAATTAGTTTATATATCACGATTTTGAACTATTATTGCATTTCACTAAAACCCATGAGTTTCTCCATGGGCAAGGAATAATACTCGCGGGTATGAGCATGGGTAAAAAGTCGTACCCACTAATGGGTGGCGGGTGAGAAAAAATCACAAAAACAAATAACGAGTTAGAGATACCCGTGCCTATTGCTAAAAAATACCTTCATTATTTCATTGTCTAATAATGACAAAGAACCTTAAGTCACCCCAATTAATCATTTACTATTTGATTTTCGGAGCTTTGTATCATGGTGTGTACGTTATATCTACATGCCATAATCCCACCACCTTCACCCATCACCTTCATCCATCGAGACGCCGTGTCAATCAATCATTACTACGTAGGATTAAGATCCTCTCAACCTTATCCTAAATTTGACACCACGCTACATGTACAAGCTATGTATTATTTGTACGAGTCGTGCCTTTTATAATTCGGTTATGTTATTACTACCCTTTACTCCACTTATTTTTGTACTTTCTACAATCTTCACTTCTTTTTGTCTATTTTTTTACAGTACAACACAGCTTTTAATCAGTTTATGTTCTGTACTTTTGTCAGTTTAATACTTTTGACTTATTAAACTTTATATTTTTTTGTTCCGCATTTTCTATTTCACAGTTTTATTATAAAAATAAAAATATTATTCAATTTTAAGTTTTCGGGATTAAACATTATTCACTCTTAAGTTTATTAAGTTTTGATAAAAATACATGTATATTTTATATGTAGTATAGATTATTGTACTGGTATACCCGGACAACGCACGGATATTGAACTCGTATTAATTTATTTCAGATAAAACAAAACAATAAGTAACACATTTTAGTAAATGTGATTATTTAAATAAATTCTACCCCATTGTTATAATGCATTTTTTTAATAACCATAGTTTCTGAATTTTTGATCGATTGATTAATTAACGAAGTTTGAACCCATTGCTACACAAAGCCAAATTAGGTAAAACATTCTATTTTCAGGAGGTTAATGTAGTCAATTCCGCATTTTTGCAACTAAAACTTGAGACCTCTCACATTTTAGTGATGCTAGTCATAATTCTTATACCAATAGGCCACACTTGATGTTTATAAATTATTACATAAAATTAAAATAAGAGTAAAGTCAAAATACATCCATTTGGTTTGTCCTTGTCCCGATTTACAACCCGTGGTTTTTTTTTTTTTTTTTTTGCACACAAACAACCTCCGTTAGTAAAGTTACAACATACATCCCTCCGTTAGTAAAACAAGTCAATGAGGATTAATGGTGCAAATTATTCGCCGTTATCTCCTATCGCAAGCGAAAATATTTGCATCCTTAGTCCTCCGTTATCACAACCATACATCTCTTAACCGATTTACATTTTCGTCCGTTTTCATACGTTTTTTTCCGTTTTCTCACGTTTTCATACGTTTTTATCCGTTTTTATATGTTTTGGTCCATTTTTCTTATGTTTTTATCCGTTTCCATCCATTTTTATTCGTTTTCGTTTGTTTTTCTTACGTTTTTATCAGTTTTATATGTTATTCATCTGTTTTTATACGTTTTCATCTGTTTTTATACATTCTCTTACGTTTTCATACGTTTTTATACGTTTTTCATAGGCACCCACACGCTTTTATCCATTTTCATCAGTTTTTATCTGTTTCCATCCGTTTTTATATGGTTTGGTCCATTTGTTCACATTTTTATCCATTTTCATACGTTTTCATACATTTTAATTTGTTGTATGCGTTGTCGTTTGTTTTCTTACGTATTTATCCGTTTTCGTCCGTTAGTATACGTTTTCGTCCATTTTACTCACGTTTTCATGCGTTTTAATCTGTTTCCGTCCGTTTTCATACATTTCTATCCGTTTTTTTATACGTTTTCGTCTGTTTTTATACGTTTTCATAGTTTTAACCATTTTCGTCCGTTTTATACGTTTTGTCCATTTTTCTCACATTTTCATATGTTTTATCCATTTTATATATAAAAGCGGTGAAAACAAAAAACGTGTAAGCGTAAAAAATGGATGGCGAACGTGTGAAAACGATAAAACCGATAAAACGTAACAAAAGTGAAAACATGAGCGAAGCGTGTACAAGCGAATGACGAGATAAGCGTGTAAAACGTGATAAAATAGGCGAAACATATAAAACATATAAAGGGTATGGCGTGTAAAACAAGCGAAATAGATAAAAACATACGGATATGTATGAAAATAGACGAAAATGTATAAAAGTGATAAAAAAATATACGAAAACGTAAGAAAATGTATAAAAATTGATGAAAACGGATAAAAACGTTTGAAAACATGAGAAAACGACAAAAACGAATGCAACGGATTAAAACGTATAAAACAGGATAAAAATGGAAAAAAGCGTATAAAAATGGACGAACACGTATAAGACAGATGAAAACGGATAAGAACGTATAATACGGATGAAAATATATGAAAACGTAAGAAAAAAGGATGAAAACAGATAAAAATTTATGAAAACGTAAGAAAACATATAAAAACAAACGAAAAATACATATGAACACGTATAAAAACGGTTAAAGAAAGAAAGCGTATAAAAATGGACGAAAACGAATAAAAAAGAACGACAAAGTATAAAAACGGAGGAAACATACTTTTCTATTCTACTATCGGACTTTGCCGGGCATGAGCTACTCTCTTCTAGCCTTCCTCTAACAGGCAGGCTCAAACTGGCACAGGCAATATGTATATAATAATAAATAGGCGGTAATAACGTCAAGCTTTATTAGCTACTTATGCCTTTCTTTTCTATATTAAGATACGAAGGCTTCTAATATCGTAAGTAACAATCGTGCAAAAGCCATAGCACAAGTTCTAGTGAAGTCATTCTAATCTTCCCATGGTTCTAACCGGACGCTTATACTAACATCTGCTTCAGGACTATGAATTGAAGAGAAAGAGCTCAACTGTTAAGGAGGTGAGCCTAGCTTTAGGTTGAGAAGAAATATGAAAACGGATAAAAACGTATGAAACGCATGAAAAATGGACGAAAACGTACAAAAACGGATGAAGACGGATAAAAACGTAAGAAAAAGTATAAAAACATATGAAAATGTATAAAAACGTATGAAAACGAATAAAACGAACAAAAACGTATGAAAACGAATAAAACGAACAAAAACGTAAGAAACACGAAAGAAAACGTATAAAAATGCACGAAAACTGATAAAAGCGTATGAAAACCTATAAAAACGTATGAAAACGTGAGAAAAAAAGACGAAAACGCATAAAAACAAACGAAACCGTGAGAAAAACTGACAAAAATGTAAATCAGTTAGGAGATGTATGTTGGTGATAACGGAGGACTAATGATGCAAATATTTTCGCTTGCGTTCGGAGATAATGGAGAATACTTTGCACAGTTAGTACACATTAACTGAATTTACTAATGGAGGGATGTATGGTGGCTAACTTTATGAATGGAAGGATGTTTGTGTGCCAAAAAAGACCACGAGGATGTAAAACGGGACAATGAACAAACCAAAAAGATATATCTTGTACTTTACTCTTAAAATAAATACGGATATAAATTGTTATTCATTTAGTGAAGATAGTCACTTAATATGTTAATTCATAAAGGGGAATAATACTACTTGCACGTTTTTGATCGTGCACCGCAATTTATGCTTTCTGGTGTTATGCGGTCTGTTGTAATGCACAAATGGTGGTGCATGCATCAAAATATGTGGTGTAGGTATCAATTCTCATTTATAAAGAGGGTCACTTTATTTTGCTTACCCACAAATTCATGCTTACTAAGGAATAAATCCCCACCATCCATCTAGTTTGATATAATGGTGGGGATTAACCTAAGATTTAATATATAAAATTAAGTCCATGTATTTTTCTTATTTTTTTGTCTTTCTTTTTTATTTATATTATTTTTTGTCTTTTTTTTTAAAAAAAAAAATCACGTTTTTTTTAAATTAACGTTTTTTTTTTTAATTCAAGTTATTCACGTTTTTTTACTCGTGTTTTTTTCTTCGTTTTCATACATTTTAGTCCGTTTTCATACGTTTTCGTCCGTTTTCATACGTTTTCGCCCGTTTTCATATGTTTTCGTTCGTTTTCGTACGTTTTCATCCGTTTTCATTCGTTTTCATATTTTTTCGTCCGTTTTCATCATTTTTCTTTCGTTTTCGTCCATTTTTCATACGTTTTCGTCCGTTTCAGACGTGTTTTTACGCTTTCATACGTATTCGTCCGTTTTCTTAAGTTTAGGTCCCTTTTTTTACGTTTTGCTCTGTTTTCGTCCGTTTTCATACGTTAGTGACTATCACAAGTGATATTCTGTGATATTCAAAATATTACTTGTGATTTTCTGAATATATTACTTGGTGATTTTCTGAATATCACTTGGTGATTTTCTGAATATCACTTTGTGATTTTTTGAATATCACTTGTGATTTTTTGAATATCACTTTGTTATATTCTGAATATTACGTGTGAGTTCTGAATATCACTTTGTGATACTATGAGTATCACTTGTGATTTTCTAGATATCACTTTGTGATATTCTGAATATCACTTGTGATTTCATGTTACAAAACATTAGTTGAAAATCACTTGTGATATTCAGAAAATCACTGGTGATATTCAGAATATCACAATTGATATTCTGAATATCACATAATATCACTTGTGATCATTTGAATATCACAAAATATCACTTGTGATATTCATAATATCATTTGTGATATTTTGAATATCATAGAATATTACTTACGATATTCAGAATATCACTTATGATATTCAGAATATCACTTGTGATGTTCTGAAATGTATGAAACGTCTGAAAATGGCTGAAAACATTTAAAAGCAAACGAAAACGGACATAAACATTAGAAAGCGAGCGAATATGTGAAAGCGGACGGCGTGTGAAGCGTAAAACACGTGAAAGCGGACGAAGCGTGTAAAGCGGTCGGCGTATGAATAATGGACAAAAGCGTAAGAAACCGGACGAAACGTATGAAACCGGACGAAATGAATGAAAACATATGAAAGCGGACGGCGTATGAAAGAGGCGAAAATGTGAAAGCGAAGAAAAAGCGAATTAAAAAGCGTGAATAACGTGAATTTAAAAAATATTAAAATAAAATAAAAAGCGTTTATTAAAAAGCGTTAATTAAAAAAATGAATTTAAAAAAAAAGGCAAAAAAATTAGAAATAAAAAGAAAGACAAAAAGATAAAAAAAACATGGATTTAAGTTTATTTATTAAATTTTATGTTAATTTTTACCATTAAATTAAACTAAATGAATGATTAAAATTAATCCATTAATAAACATTAAAATAATCGTAAGCAAATAAAAATTTCTCGTCTACACGGAGTAAATAAAGTTGAAGTTAAAGGCACGATGGCTAAGGCTACCAACTTTATCTAGTCAATGCCAATTGCTTCTACGACTCCATAGGCAATAAGCCAATAACTATCGCTTTCTCATATATTTGGATGTTATTTATATATAATTATTAGCATATATATATATATATTAATCAAAACTCAAATATTTTTGGTCACATATATAATCACATGTTTAATGTTAAGATTTATTTTCAAGTGGTATTACTAGGCTATAACCCATTTGAATGTTAAGATAATAATAAGGTTAAAATCTTAGTGACATGTTGTCGTTGATCGGCCGATTTTGATCATACTCTTTGTATCAGTTTAGCGTCTTACAAGTTACAAAGATCATGTTTCGTGTTTAAATAACATGCTATGGGCATAAAACATGTAAAACATATATGTGGTGTTTAATTTAATGATTTAAAAGTTGATTTGAACGTTATAAAACATAGTTTTGCATGCCGCAGGTGTTAATTATTTTAGTCAAAAATACAAAGGACTGCAGTGCAGCGGTATGGAGGTTTCTGGTCACAGAGTAGAGGCTCGAGTTCAGTCTTGTCTAGGCGTTAGGGGTTTCTCTCTTGCGTAAAGGGAAGGGTGTCGTTCATACAGGGTTGGGCAGTACCGGTTGTGTGAAATTTCATTCTGCTCACGAAAGAGAGCCATGTAATAAAGACGGTCAAAAAAAATTATTTTAGTCAAAACCATCAAAATCAACTTTATATATGAAACGTTTAAATAAGTAGTTTGAGGTTAACATTAATTTTATTAGATAGTGACATAATTATTATATAAACCATGTGTTAATTAACATTTAACAAGACAACTTTAAATATATTCATTAAAGATGAATTCTAGCAAAACTAAGCAGTAAGCTAGTGTTTAACTCGAATATCGTGTTAACCACGACTTAGTACCGTCATTAACAAAACCTATTTTTTAAAACTTGAGAATAAATTAAACTTCAAGCTATAATATTACATAACCCTTTACAAATTGATAGTTCATATGAACATTACTATTCTGAACTTCTACGTGTTGAAATATGAAGAAAAAAAGAACCAAACCTACATGCTTACAAATGAAGAAATTTAACTTAACTTGAAGTTCCTTTTAATCCGTCTACCTTTCCATGTCGATTGGAGCAAAAGATTTCTCCATTAGAAGAAAGCTCTTCGATTGGTCGAATTTGTGAGTTGAGCTCTTTTGAGCCTCGATGTCTTGGTCTACAAGTTCTTGATCTTGATCATATCTTGTAAGTGACTGGTACTCGTTTCTTCGTTCATAGATTTTATGCATAGCTACATAAATCGACATGGCAAAAATTACAACCCATATTAAGTACCAACTAAATTGTATATTCACTAACGATTTGGCGCGTTCCAAGGCTTCATCTCCATGGCATCGGACTACATGATGACCTTCTTCCAAGTTCAAGAAACAGCCTTTAGGAATTAAGCTTCTTGTCCACAGCATGAACCCCATGACCATGAGCCAAAGACCTATATAGAATATGCTAATGGACCTTATGAAGCTAACTACAAAGCTTTTCTGATAGCTTATGCCCATAAGTGTAGTTATGAGAGCGATAAGAATGAGTAGTTGCAGAAGCATATGATACTGTCCTTCGACGCCCATGTGATCAGCCGAGTGAAGGTGGAAGAGGAGGAGTTGTTGCGCAAATGCAATGCCTCCAAGTAATTGTGTCAACTCATATTGCACTTTTGGCACAAACTTGTCTAGTATGATTGCAAAAGCAGCATATACAAAAAACATCATGGAAATGAACGAGTGCTCGAAGTTATGGAGATGGTTGGAAGGAATTGTACCATCCGTGTCAAACGGCTGGTGTCGGTCTGGTCCGATAACTAGCTCCATGGCAATGGACATAGTGCAACCTATCATGATCAAGAAAAGTTCTAAGTACCTTATTTTGGTGGAGGGAAACCATGGCAAAGAATGGTATGTTTTAGGGTTTTGAACATGAAGTTTGATATGGTTAATAAGGTGCCATAAACCAATGACAAGAAAACCAAATCCTGGTGCAACATGTCCCACCAAAGTGCCCATGTGTTAGTTACTTTGTTTGTGTTTTAAGGTTGTGTATGTGAGAGAATGATGGTTAGAGGTACAAAAGGAACTGAAATAGACTTTCAAGTTTGAATGAAAATTTGTGAAAGAAAATGGGCTTTTAAAGGGGGTTTGGTTGAAGTCCTAGAGGCTTCCAATTTAGATAAGTCAAATCTTTTATAACATTATAATCTGAAATGAATCGCGTAAAGTGTCTCGAGTTATCTGGATTTCGATTTAATGTCTTTTTTTTTTTCTAATTTAATGTCTTACAACTTTTTTGGTTGCAAATGTAGACAATCGATAGGTTAGAAGGTCGCTTATCTTGCTAGCGGTCACCATCTTCTCCACCCTTTTTCGTGACCCATTTTCCGGCGACCCATTTTTCGACAACAAATCTTTAGACAACAAATACAATTGAAGCGGTTGACCGACCCACTTTCGACAACAAATCTTAAGGTCAACCAAAGCGTGTTACAACTTGGTGACCCACTTTTTGTTTACTTTACAAACACTTGAGGGAGTAAATTGCAAAATCGTCCTTGTGGTTTAGCGAATTGATTTCGTCCTTCTTGTTCAATAAGTGCAAAAATGGTCTGATTTGGCCTTTGTTCGTCAGTTTTAGTCCTTTGACTTAGCTGCCGTTAGAAGGACTCGTTAGTATTTACACTTTAGCCCTTTTCACTAACCAGCGTTGCGGCACCATCCTTCAAACCACAAGGGCGATTTTGCAATTTTTTTTCGAAAAAAAAAAAAAAAAAAAAATCCTCGTTTTATTTTTATTTTTTGAATATTTTTCTAAAATGTTTTTATGAAAAATATTTTATATAAAATGTTTTATATAAGCGTTTATAAAAAGTTTTATATAAAGCTTTTTATATATAAGCGTTTTATATAAAACATTTTTATATAAAACATTTTTCATAAAAACATTTTCGAGAAAAATATTCAAAAAAAAAATAAAAGCGTGAGATTTTTTTTTTTTTTTTTCGAAAAAATTGCAAAAATCGTCCTTGTGGTTTGAAGGATGGGTCTTCTAACGTTGGTTAGTGAAAAGGGCTAAAGTGTAAATACTAACGAGTCCTTCTGGCGATTAAGTCAAGGACTAAAACCGACGAACGATGCCAAATCGTGACCATTTTGCACTTATTGAGCGATGAATGAAATCTGCAATTTGGCTAAACCACAAGGACGATTTTTGCAATTTACTCCACTTGAGGAGGTTGATCAATTCAAAACAAGCTAAACTGAATAAGGAGTCCTCGTAAAAGTTGACCCGACCCACTTATTTTTTATACATTTCATAACATGGTCGCTCGTATTGGTTTGAACATGATATGAGCTCAATCCTTCCGGCGAAAAAATGGGTCGCCGGAAAAGATTTGTTGTCGAAAAAATGGGTCGCGGAAAATGGGTCGCCGGAAAAAGGGGTGGAAGAAGATGGTGACCGCTAGGTAGTATAAGGTGACCTTCTAACCTATGATTGTCTACGTTCAAACAAAAAAAGTTGGGTACGTTAAATTAGGAAAAAAAGTTGAGTACATTAAATTGAAATCGAATAACTGCGAGACTTTTATGCGTTTCTTCTATAATCTATGGATGTTTCTTTGATGCTTAAATGAGATTGACATATTTGAAAAAACATCAAGTGATCTTGGTAGCTTGAGGAATGAAATTAACTACAAAGTTGGCAACTCAAATCTTTTCCAAACCATATTAAAAGATGATAGCTTTTCCTCAACAAATTATTATTATTTTTTAATATTTTATTTTGTAATGCAAAATTAGGATTAAACAACTAAATTTAATATTAGTAAACTTCTAACAAATAAGGACGGACCCAGGATTTATAAAAGATGTTGTATAAAAAATTGTTGAAATTAACTTAAAATTACATCGTAAAAAACAAAAGTAGCAAAAAAATTTATTAGAGGTTGCACATACCCAAAACACGATAATTTTTTTTTTTTTTTTTTTTTCACTTCATGACTTAAAATCGGGTATAGCCCGTACCACACCCGACACCTATATGAGTCTGTCCATGCTTACAAGTATTTATGTTGTGTGGATTAACATAATTAACCAGGTGGCGCCAAACTCTAATATTTGCTAAGTACGTGATGAGGTGGCATTACAACCTAATGTTGCTTTCTAGAAATTGTGTATTTTCAAATATATTCAAATCCTGTGGAATACACAAAATTTAATTCTCCTTCTTTATCGTCAAAATTATCTGCTATTATTTTATGGATGGTTGGTAGAGTCTAAATATAATCTTACGTTTTTGGTTGAACATTGAATATTACTATTTTTTTTTTTTTAGTGAACAAATAATATGCTAGACCTATAAAAATAAATTATAATTTGGGCATGCCATGATAGTCGTTTTAATTTGCTAGTATTTTGATGTACGTACCAAAAGTTACGTATTTTTGAAAGAAAACGAACACACTTTGTATTTAGATATATGCGACGTCAACTCCTCGATAGTTGGTTAGCCTGATCGATGCAAACCCCGTGCACCAAATTCACCAAACACTTTCCACATAAAGAAATGGAACGTTTGAAAACTCGAAGCTTGAACTCAAAAACCTCAAGAAACCAATCCATATTGCACCTAACTAATCAACACGCCATTGCAATACCTAAAGATTATCGTTGGTGGATACATACGTTACGTTAAAAAAAAATCAAAGGATCGATTTTAACAAGAGGTATTACAAAACCAAAAATATGAATGATTCTATATTTTTAGAAACCTCATTTTTGAGTTGGAAACGTAATTTCCGAAGCAATGTTTAATCCACTTTCGATCATTTATTATATGCAAGTTTTGGTCAAATATTGATTGTTTTCTCATCAAACACGGATTTTAACTATTGCTTTGCAAAGAACCAAACCCTCTTAATTCATTAATTTTGAAATACTAGTTACATTTTGTTGACGTATGGTCGGGATGGGCCAGGGAATGGGTCGGCCGGCGTCGCGCAATGCATTCTACACTAAACCCTGTCCACGCACTATATACACGCAGGTTATCTCTAAACCTAACAACTCTTGTTAGCTACATCAGATCTTAACTTGACCGTCGGAGGTGGACCCGGCTCTGCCTCGGGTCGCTCTAACGAGTTCTCTTTGTTGACGGTCTCTACTAGGGCTCGAGAAGGCACTAACAGTAGGAGAGTCGTTGAATCTGGTCACATGTGGGATTATCTTCAACAAGTTGGCGCCATCCGTCAGGGGACCACGAATAAATTATGTTTCGTTCTCATATTACAAAGCGAGATAAATTTCTAACGTCGGTAACTCTAAAACTTTGCATTCTACCATGTGTAAGATTTGCTTTACCATCATGTGAATTTAATATTCCGTTGACATGATAAATTAAATACGTAATAAACATGTAGTCAATAAACAAGCGGCGTGACTTTATGCACGATTTTGCCTGAAAGCGGGGGATCGGGCCATGTGATTCCCATATGCTTATTTATTCACGTATATTTTAAACTTTAATATAATAAATATATGCGCACAATCTAATAAAGATATATCATTGTTTGATAAAACCTTTGAATTTGTGATTGATATATCTTGTTTGTTTGATAAAGATGCGTAAATATTGTATCTAACAATATTAGATGCGTACAATTTAATATCACTCTAGATGAGTAAATATTTTATTAACTTGGACGACAAGTTTATGGTATACATTATCATTAAATATTCGCAACTGTGATTCGCAATTAATTTAAAATATCATTCGCAATATATATTTGCACCTTTTTTACATGCATGCTTTAATGTAATACGAAGATGCAGTGAATAATATTCCTTCACGTGAATATATTTCTAATATAGATAATCTCTGTACATGCATTATATTTTATATTCTCATGATCCTACAAGTATAATAATCATGATATTTCTTTTACATATAAAAGACAAAGTCCGCATGATCGGACATATTTTAAAACATCCGCATGATCGGATCTATTTTATCTTTTGATCCGCACGATTGGATCTAAGAAAAGCCCGCACGATCGGAGCTATTTTATCTTTTAGCCGCGATAAATTCGCGCGAATCATTTTTAAGTTTGAGTACGCTTTGTCGCGCTTGACCGGTAGCGGTCATGATAAATCTACCGCGTAAGACCGTGCGTTCGAGACATCTTCGCGAGAGAAGCAGCGTGCGCGAAACCACGATGCTAGTCAATCACCATGATGCGCCTTTGGACAAAGGTCGTGGTATAAACATCTGCGATCATCCGAAGCGTTCGAGTCTGTGCGGTTAAGATAAATCTCTGCGTCATCGATCGCGGTCACGGTACATCCATCCGATTTTTGTATATTAACAAAACAATAACATAACAAATAATTGTTTATGTCTTTTGTAAAACCTCACGATAGGTTTTCTATTTTTTATGCTATGCGCACTATATTATTTATGCTATGTGTTGTCTATTGCTTAATTTTATTAGGTTTTATATCTTTGCGATTCGCGGCATATACTTTAATCTTTGCATTGAGTGTTTTGCGATTAAATAAGTTTAATGCTCCTGCAGTAGCACCATCAAACTTGGGGGCTACCGGGTATACTACCACTTGTTTTAAATGCGCAGTGTATTTGGAAGCAGTTGAAGGCAATTTAAATATTCGCACCAACTTGCCGTAGGGGGCGTCCTACATCGGTTGTGAAGACGCGCGCAACAAGCGATCATACATGTCGCACATCTTTAGCGCGCGCCTATGCGCAGAGCACGTCTTACGTCGCGCATCTTTGTCGCGCGTAGTAGAAGCATGTCTTACATCGCACCCTCTTTGTCGCGCCTGCGCTACACTTATCTTGTGATGCGTGTTCTGTCGCACCTCTTTGTCGCACACAACACGCACCTCATTACATGAAGCACGTCTTCGTCGCACCATGTTGTGTCGCTCTCGTACCAAAGTGCGCCTCGCCCGGGATGCGGCGTGGGTTCCACTTTCACCCTGTGACCGTGAGCTTAAGTCTAGCATAACATAGCCATGTGCTATCTCATACTAGACTTGGGGGCTTGTTGACGTATGGTCGGTTGGGCCGAGAATGGGTCGGGCCGGCGTCGCGCCCACTCTACACCTAAACCCTAATCCATGCCTATATATCTGCGCGGTTATCTCTAAACCTAACAACTCTTGTTAGCTACATCGCATACTAACTTGACCGTCGGAGGTGGACCCGGGCTACGGCCTCGGTCCACTCTATGAGTTCTCTTTGTTGTGGTCTCTGGGGCTCGAGAAGGCAGTAGCAGTAGGAGAGTCGTTGAATCTGGTCATGGGATTATGCTTCAACACATTTTAATTAAATAACGACTAACTAGCTTATGGACTCGAGACGGATAGAGATGTTTGAGAGGTGTTGCATGATATTTTTTATAATTATCGGTGTGGCGTGTGTCGCATCCAGAACCGGCGATAGATCCGTCCACTTATGGTTCAAGAAATCACGACTGTTTATATTAGTCATTTGGAATTTTGGATAGACATGCTTATCGAACCTTCTATGATGAAAGTTATTATTTTGAACAATCAAATTTTCATTTTTTTGACGAGAGAAAAGAATATAACACTCTCGAGATACTCTGACGTCACAGGTGACACAGGGTATAGTCAAATACCTTATTGTTTGTAAGACAAGTAACATTAAATAATAAAATATTTTTGGTAATATTAAAAATATACTTTTTTTAACCATGTCCATTTTTGGCTCAGATAAATTTATATTTCACTCCTTGCAGAAATTTTTAAGAATTTTAATTTACAGAAATAATTTGTACTAATACTGCACTTACGTATACGGAATTAATATTGCAATCAAACGTCTTTGCTCATTTATTAGTGGCATTTAATAGTTGATATCTTTTACTGCAAGCAATTTTTTTTTTCTTTCCCCACATAGTTAGAGTTAGTCTAAGCATCTCGATCATAATCAATTTGATACGTACCCGTACGTAACATACTCGACAACTGTATTGAAGGAAAAGTACGCCACCAACATGTGAATGTGCGTAATTAGCTTGTTTACTACGATTAATATTTTGGCGAGCAACATTTTGAAGCGTTTTAAAGCCTCTACCGTTAAGTTGAGCGTTTGAAATATAGAAGCTGTTAAGACAAAGTGTATGTAGCGTTTTGGATATTAATTATCAAACACTAGTTTTACAAATGCTACTCAAAGAAGTGCTAAATTAGAGCCGTATATGAGGGAGAGTGTGCGATGTATGTTGTTGCCAGTGACGAACCAGGAAAATAGATTGTGGGGGATAATTTTTTTTATTTTTTATTTTACTTTTTGTTATTCTTATTATTATTATTATTATTATTATTATTTTTGACAATAGCAATAAAATGAGGCAAAAGAACTAGAATCGAAATGATAAATCGAGTATTGTTACTTAGAAATTAAGGATTTATAAGGTTTTAAAGTGTTGAATGTTGAGTTTTAGTGCATGCGTGGAAGGCAATTTGAGTTTTGATTGGGGGCATTTAAATAAAAAAAGTCAAAAATGAAGAAAAAATCACTAAAATTTTATCTTGTTCGACTAGCCATGGAGGGCACCGCCCCCATAGAGAAGCCATGCATCTGCCGCAGGCATCATGCAGTACCTCAAATTATAGGGCCTCAAAAATTTCTATCAAAGTATTCTGAGTATTTGATTTAAGAATTACATTAAAAAATCTTAGTCAAAGACTTTGAAGCGATTATTTCTCATTTATCTCTTTATAAAAGAAAATTACTTTCCATTTAGGCCCACTTTTGTTATTAAACTGGATTTTGCAGGACCGAAAGCTTGACACTGTGCTAAAATAACTACTACTACTACCTCCTACCGTTTTTCACTTCTGCTAGCTTTGTCAAACAAAATCTATGCGTTATACATACCCACACAAATGTTCTAAACATGTTACTCCCTCCGTCTCAAAATTATTGTCAGGGGATAAGAATTACAAAGTTTAATAAAAGTGAGACCACTATAATTCTCAACCACTCAAATAGAATATTCCCCTGCTAAATTCTTTTTTTCTTACTAAAATGGAAAGTGGACAATTAATTTGAGACATTCATAAAAGGAAATATGGACAATAAATATGAGACGGAACCGTGTTCGAGTAGTTTATGTACACACATAGCAATCGATTTTTATTGAGTAAATCCATTTGTAAATTGTTTTCTTGAAAGCTACATGGTTACGTAATAGCCCAAAATAAAACAATGTTTATTAATCTAATTAAATCGATTATAGTTAAAGTTATCACGAGCATCATGAAGGTTCGAGCATCAATATTTTGAATCACTAATCATCACATATTTTCTTTGAATTCATTTCTTGCTGACCACGTGAACTTTTATTCACTTTTAGGTTTAATGCATGCACATATAATATAACATTTAGAATTCTTTTGGTTCCCATGTTTTGAATATTATAACTAGATAAAAGCATTTCGAATCGTGTACGTATTGTAAGGACAAATAATTAAATATATTGATCTACACACAAAAATGAACTTATTTTATAATTTTTGGTCAAAAGGGTCCTATTTCATATATATATAAACGAGAAAAAAGGTAGAAATGTGTATGATATATAGTTATTTCTTTCTTGGTAGTCTTGTGGATTTCGGTGGTACGTCTTATTCTACAATAAATAATTCTCAACCTTGCATAATATCGTATGTATAAATAATCGTGAATTAATTAATTTCAGTCTTATATTGTATTCGTATATATAATAAGTCATGAAATTTGGTGGCCTCGATGATGGAGGCGCAATATCGCACTCTCTTACTCCTCTAAGCCGGCCTTGTTTCTTTGTCCTTTACTATATGTTATAAGATTCTGTAGGTTTGTTTTCTCGACATGTTCATGTTGATTCTCTACAACTTTTAATGACTAGAGGATAAAATTTGCTTGTGAGTGATTTATCTGAGACTCACATTTTTATTTTATTTGACTTTTCACTCCGACGATATCATGCAACTTTTAAAGCGCGATAAAACGACCTATCTTCTGAAAAACATATCTCACAAAATCGTTTTAATTAATTAAAACACACACAACACAACACAAATTGAAGGTCGAGACCACGACCCTTCGTGACTTTTGGAGCCGACCGACCTTGAAGACCCACATCCCGCAATGGTGATGACCTAGGCGTGCAACTCACGCGATCGACCGACCATCGTGGCGCACTTTATATTCACAATATTCAAGTGTCGTGACATCCTCTAGAAAATGTGTACAATTAATTGATCAATTGAAATGTAGACATGTAGCGAGCTTTTTACAAAGGTATAGTAACAACTATCTTCGCTTTTTAGTAGATCTCGATGTTCACTTTATGTTCCGTATTTCCGGTCAATAAGCTAGTACCCTCCGTTAAATCGAGTGCTACTTTTATTCTTAAACGATTCTAAAGAGTTAAAGGACTCCGAGGATTGTCACGTTACGCGTGATGAACAAAAGGTAGACTACTGAAAAATAAAACCATCGACTTATACCATGTATGTAAAGAGTTAAATTTTATTATGACGTTAAAATAAGCTAGTGACTAAATTTTGTTGGGCTAGTATCAATAATTAAAACCTTGTTGGGTTTACTGATAATGGGCTTTAATGCTTTAGTCCAGTTACATACTTTAGTCATTCCTCAAATAATATAAGTTTTCTTCTTCTAAGTTCTAACTTACTTATAGGAATGATGTTTTTTTTTTGTTGAAAAGTTGGATTATTTATTGTTTCTAACAAGATCATTGCTATGTATAAAGGGAGATGATCATGCATGTTGCCAACAAATTATGCCATTGGTGCTGCAATAAGTCAAAATCATGCCTAAAGTAATATAGCTATTTATAAATAGTTATTGAATTGTTTCACAAAACAGTTACACTTGCAATCACTCAAAATGCATGTGAAATAGTTTATCAACTTAAAGACATATGATAGGAGAGTGTTTGGTAGCAAAAGCTACTTCCATGAACCCATCTTTTATATATCAAATCATTTTTTCATTTCCATTTTCACACAAAAATGGCCCATTTCCACCTCCCCTTAGCCCTCTCAATCCTCACCTTACTTTCTCTAATTTTTCCGGCCACCGGCACTTATTGGAAGTCCGACCGACAAAGCCCAATCAAACTCGGACCCGAAAAAATAACCCACTTCCAATTCTACTGGCATGACACCCAGAGCGGATCCAACCCGACATCCTTAAACATTGTCAAACCACCATCCAACAACATCTCATTAACCACGGGCTTCGGCATTGTGAACATGATTGATGATCCCTTAACCGAAAGGCCCGAAATCGATTCAAGATTGTTGGGCCGGGCCCAAGGGCTATATGGGGTTGCCTCACAAAAGGAAATTGGGCTCATTATGGCAATGAACTTTGTGTTTACTACTGGGAGGTACAATGGGAGCACTTTAACGGTTTTGGGCCGCAACCCGGTGTTTGAGAAGGTGAGGGAAATGCCGTGATCGGAGGCAGTGGGCTTTCGATTTGCTAGAGGTATGTTCAAGCGACTACACATACACTTAATATGCAAACAGGAGATGCAATTGTTAAGTATAGTGTTTATGTTTTGCATTATTGAATCATAATGTTTCATCTATACTTAATGTTAATTCAGTGATAACATATGTTATATTAGTTTAGTAGTATGATATGATATTTTTTGTATTCAAAGGAGCAAAAACTTTAAGCTTTTTGTTATGTTTTTGTGTGTACTTTATTCTTGGTTGTCTGTAATCTTATTGTGTCCGTTTTAGAAGTAATAAAAGAGGAATATTTTATTTTTATACTATAGTTTTAGATTGTAGATAAAACAAGCCATCATATACTGTCACTTTAAGTTATATCAGACGTGAAATACATGTCATTGTCATGTGGTGTTTATGAATAGTTGAATAAGTGAAAAGTTTATTTTGGAAGTTGCTTATATCAAGTACTAATCAACTTCTAAAAACAATTTGTATACGATGTTGATTATGTTTATAAAATTCATAAAATGTGTATTTTATGGTATTTAAAGAAACAAGCAAAAGGTGACGACATCGTTAATTAATTTAAATTATCAATTTAATTTTTGAAAAATTACATATAAATCATAAAGGTGAATAATTACGTATATATCTTTGATATAAGTTTCAATTCTTTAGTAGTTTTGCTCATTGCTATTGTTCGATGTATGGGTTTTGGAGTTGGGTGAAATTGCCACTTTCAGCTCAACGTCATCAGTTTTCATTCACCGTTTATCACCACTTTTAAAGGCTCTTATTTTCACTTGTTGGGAGGACACTCCTTTTGTGTTTTAGTGATACAGACGCATTAGTGTAAAAGGAAACATAATTAATTATTCTTGGGCCCACCATGTTATACTTAAATTTTTGTACGATTTTGTACATTTTTTATTTTTATTTTATTTTTTAAAAAGTTGATAATACTTAAAATTTTAGCTTATGTATAACGTGAGGGCTTAAAATTTTTTATTAATACTTAAAAAAAAAAACTCTTTTTAATGCATTTTGTGCGTTTTCATTAGTTTTATCGTTTTCGTCTCTTTTATAAGTTTTTATACATTTTCATCAATTTTATCGCTTCTTGTCGTTTTATCGCTTTCATCAATTTTATACATTTACTTTTTAAAGCATATCGTTGTATATATGCCCAAAATTTAAGCATAATATATATATATATATATATATATATATATATATATATATATATATATATATATATTTGGGTTATTATGAAACTTTCTTAGAATGAAAAGAATGAGAAGTCGTATGGGTGACGTATGTCGCGTTCTTAGCATCACCGTACCACCCCACCACCCCTTTGACAAAACTTTTTTCCGCTAAAAAAAATTTTTGGGGCAAAATTTTTCCCACCCAAACCCAAAATTTCACCAAATTTTTTCTTGCATCACAATCATGTGGTTATAAATTCTTGCATCAGGTTATAAAGTTCTTGCATCACAATCATTATTTTAGTACATTAAAGTTATAACCTTGATTTTAGTGCATCATACTTGATGCACTTAACTATGCTATGATGCGATAACTTATAATAAAATGCACCAAAACTTATTAGTGCATTAAGGTTATAAGTTACTACGTCACAATTATGATTTTAATGCATTAAAGTTATAAATTCTTGCATCACGTTATAAAGTTCTTGCATCACAATCATGATTTTAGTGCATTAAGGTTATAACCTTGATTTTAGTGTATCATAGTTGATGCACTTAACTATTAACTATGATGCGATAACTTATAATAAAGATGCAAAATTTATTAGTGCATTAAGGTTATAAGTTCTTGCATTCTGATTATAAAGTTCTGACATCATAATCATGATTTTAGTGCATTAAGATTATAAGTTCTTGAATCACAATTATGATTGTGATGTAGCATTTATAAGCGTGATGCAATAATAAATTTTGGTGGGAAAATTTTTTTTTTTTTTGCCAAATTTTTTTTTGACCGAATTTTTTTTTTTTGGAGGGTGGGGGTGACACGTGTCATATGACATGGCGTGGTGATGTGGCAAAGGTGACATATGTCACCTCACATGTCTTCATTTTTCATTATAAGCTTTCATTATAACCTACCATATATATATATATATATATATATATATATATATATATATATATATAGGGAGGGTTAATGTGAGATCGAGTTTAAAGTTGTAAAATAAGATCAAATCTAAAAACCACTAAAACATTTATAAATAACAATTTTAGCAATCATACACAAAAAATAATATTTTAATACAAATTAACATTTAGCAACTAATAACCAAATGATACATGAGTTTGGATTAGTGATACACACGATACATTACACTAATAAATATTCAAAACACGATACACATACAAAACACGATCACATTAAACTTCAATCAAAGTGTATCACCTAGGTTTCGTAAATTTTAAAAAGAAATCTATCGAAACTTTAACAATTTTAGTTGTAGTAAATAAAAAAATTATTTTTATTGTAAGGAGAGTATCTCTTGTCAAATTTTAGTTCGATCTCATTTTAACAACTTTAAGCATGATCTTATTTGATCTAGATTCTATATATATATATATATATATATATATATATATATATATATATATATATATATATAAACTACTTTATAATGCATTTGGGACTTGCTATTAGAGGTCTTAAAAATTAAGACAACACACATTGCTATAAAAGAATACTTAAAAGTTGAGTCAATATTGTTCCAAACATTATATTTAGTCAACTTGGAAACTATGTATTTAATTACGTAATTAGTAACATCCGGTAACATCCCATTTCAACATAATCAACATCAAGTAACCTTAACTCTCCGATAAATGAAACACGATTAAAAGGGCTAAGATTAAGGAATTCATCTATAATCATGCCTAACAAAATGCAAAATCCTACCATATTCTTAACAAAAATGCCACTATAAAAAGAAGACACAATAACATGGTTTAGGTACAATCACATATCAAAAAATACTTGGTAAGTTATTATGGATACCCAAGCGAATAACAATGGTCCTCTCATCGTCCCTTTGTCCCACCGTTGAGGTTCCATATGAATCAAGCGTTAGTCGGGCCATGGGTTATCGGGCCTTTTTTCCCTCTAACGCTTTCTCCGCCCAATGAACCTCATATTGAACTTCATCCAATCCTAACCTCTCAACCTATACCGGCCCTCTTCCATCCTCTTTGTTCCATCCGCACCTCTTCGGTGTAATCCTCTTCCGACCTCCCGCTTCCGGTGACAATTGAAGTTGACATCAAAGAAATACAAATCTTGAGGTAACATACCTTTGGCAATCTTTATATTTCTTTAAGAAACATTGATCATACCACATTCAATACACCAACATAGCTAATTACTAATATTTGTTTGTTTTATATTTGATTCGGATGAAGCATAAAGTTAATAAATTTGATTAACTAAAAATGGGACAAAGTCATTACTATTGATGATGAGGAAGAAACTTTACTCGAGGCTTCCTCGGCAAGGAGGAGAGTCAGCGTAGAAGAAAAATCGGTTTCAATCTTTGGCAATAAGCGGGTTACTTGTTTGAGCATGAGAACAATGAATTGGATGCATAAAATTTCGTGCGTGAAGCACTTCAAACTATCCACGTTAAACTCTTAGAATCTCATATTCTAAGAACATAATGTATTATAATGCTTTGTTTTATTTTTGTTTCAAATGTTATGCACTTTAAAAGATTAATAAAACTTGTTGGTTTCATAATCCGTTATACCTCACTAGCGAGTCTCTAGATCATCACCTTTGCAATGTCCTTTGTTTACAAAAGTGAATAAAAGTTCAATTTAGGCCTCGATAACATACAATCACTAGAAATATTACTTACACGATGCAATAGAAGTATTATTTGCCTCATGCGAAAAGTGTTATGTTTATGATTTGTAGAAATTAATAACTAATATGGGAGACTAAATGAATTATTCAAATTGGTTAAGCGCATATACAAGTAAATTTATCACATCAATACAAAAGCGAAGCGAGTTTGCAAAGTTTATTGTTAGGAAGTGAACCTTATTGCCGATAAAGGTTGGGTGTGTGAGAGGTGAATTTTAGTCTCTAAAGGCATGTAATCCTAGCCCTTTCCACAACCGAGCAGAAATGCTTGGTTCATTTTAGCAAGACTTACTCACTTTCGCCTTTGTTATAATGAGTCACTAACTTAAAATTGATATCACTTCTATATGTTCCAATGTAATCTATATTCCTACATATTTACAGAGGGCTCAACATGATATTACAATAGTTAGTCCTTATTTTTAACGGGTAATTAAAATATCAATTTTGTGTGAAGTTTGTGTTTTCTTGTCAAAAGCTTGATTTTTACAAAAGAACCACATATACCTACTCATGAACAAATCAATCCACTAAGAGCATCCGGTGTGGGGATGGTCGTGGCTCGCCGTGGGTGACGTGGAGCCCGCGTGGCTCGCCGCCACACCGGGGTTGCTCGTTGTGGCTCGCCGTGAAGATTGAAATCATGGGGACGACGAAGGTAACCTTCCGACAAAAGCGGTGAACTTTTTTTTCTCTTTTTTTGTAAGATTTGTAAAGTTTTATATAATAAGGTGAAGGTGAAGTGTTATTGATTTGAAATGTTCGTAGAGTCTTGAGCTTCGTGGTTAAACAAAAAAAGCTGAAACTTGAAGATTAACTAAAAACATGAAATACATAATAAGCTTAAACATTAAAACTACAGAGGATCCCTAAAACAACATAAAACATGAAATACATAATAAAACAACTAAACACTTAAAAAAGCGAGTCATCAGAGTCAAACCATCATCACTTGTTGGCGGAGAATAAAACTCCCCATTCGTATATCGACTCTCCATTATATCGAAATAGTTGTCTTGGAAGTCTTGAGCCTCCCGTGCTTCTTTGCTCACGGCGGCGGCCTCTTCGCGTGCTGCTCTTGCGATATCTCACAGCGTTTTCTTCATCTTGTTCAAGGCTGCTTGGGAGGAAGCCTCACTTAACCTTGGGTGGTTTGAAAATCCACACGTGGACATTCAGGTGGACTTGGAACAATTAGGAGATGCGGGATGTTTTCAAACCCCACGGAAAGACATTTTCGGTGGTGTTGAGTAAACTTCAAACTACAGCGAGTTGGAAAGTTGGTTTCGACAAGTGATGCAGGGACGGAGGCGGTTTCAACAACTTCTGCAAATGGGAATTCTTGAGAAAAGTCTTTCGAGACATTTTTTGTGTGAATTGTGTTATTGTGTGTGAAACTAATCTTGGTATGATACTATATAGAAAACTTAACCGTTTGAATTTGAATTTAAAATTAACCCGCCAACGATGCAGATTTTGAATTTGAATTTAAAATTTAAAATTTGAATTTAATTTTAATTTAAAATTTGAATTTGAATTACCAGCTCAACGATGTGACTTTAAAATTTAAATTTAGATTACCCATTACGATTCGGTTTTGAATTTGAATTTGAAATTGAAAACCACCTTTATAAATAACATCTATAAAACCACCATTTTATTTCACATCTACATCAATTCAAAAAAACACACAAATGTCTCAAAATTTGAAGTGGAACAAGTCTGAAGAAATCTTGCTTGCAAGTTTGGATAGAAATTTCATAAGCTATGGATATGCAAAATAACCGTTCGAAAATATTTTTGGAGCAGCGTTATCATATGTTCAATAATCGAGACAACCGATGACCATCGTACAAAAATTCAATCACGGGTAAATGGGCGAGGATTAACGTCGATTGCAAAGGTTCAACATAATTTACAAGCAGTTCTGGTCGAAGTGCTCAAAATGACCACACTCGTCTCGAAAATGCGAAACTAAGCTTCCAGCAACAATTTGGTTGAAAGGAGTTCAAATATGTTCACGTTTGGGAGATTTTGAAAAATTGCCCAAATTGGGATGTCGAAGATTAAATCGATAGTATGTGTTGTTTTTTTTTAATCGCGTTGTTTTTTCCGTGTCGTGTTGTTTTCCCGTGTCGTGTTGTTTTTATTATTGTGTTATGTATTGTATTTTAATTTGAATGAAATGAATTTATTTAGTTTTATTTGGAAGTGAAAATTGAATAAAAAAATAAAGTGGTAGTGGTGGGCCCCAATGAAGAGGTTGAGGTTTGTTATAGCACTCCCGTCAATAGCAGGATAGCTTGCCGTTATGGGATTTTCTTAACTTTAATGGCGTTATACCGATGGAAGAGGCGAGGTTAACCGTTGGTTTAGGGTCGTTGCCCACTTAGCGCGTTAGGCGAGGAAAAAAAATCGGTGAAGTTACAAAGCGGGTCCTACTACGAAAAAGATGATTTTTTTTTTTTTTTTTTCTGGTTTTGCTTGGTTGTTTGAGGAAGAAGAAAGTTGAGTTTGGTTTGTTAAATGAGGAAGGCGAGCGGAAGGAAGGCGAAGAAAGTTGAGTTTGAATTGTTTGCGTTTACGGGTTTGTGTTTACGAAGAAGGAAGGCGAAGAAGGCGAGTTGGGTTTGGTTTGAATAAAATATATATTGATGGGTATATGAAGTGTTTGGTTTGAAGAAGACGAAGAAAGTTGGGTATATGAAATTATTATTTTGTTTGTGTGTGTAAATGAAGTGTTTGTTTTAGTGTAGGGGTTGAAATTAAAAATATGAAAATTAATTGGTGTTATGGTGTTATTGGGATGTTATGGATGAGAGTGTTTTTTGTTGATGTTAATGTTAAATGTTAAAGCTGATGTGCCGCTGACGTGGACGGTGTTATTGGTGTTATGGTGTTATGGATGGGAGTGCTCTTATGAGTGAGGAGGGGGTTTGTTGTGGTTATTGGGGAAAAATAGGATGCTGATGTGGCGCGACGACGAAGTTGAGCCTTGTTATGACACCTTGTGCTCTAACAACCTTATTATATTTTGTTGTACAAGTTTAATGGCACAAAACATACAACAGATAGTTGTACACTTACGACACGAAGTATTTGAAAAAATATTAAATATTCGGTTTATATGTGCCATAAATGAAAAATTATTATATTTGCAGTTGACATTGTATTTGATTCTGGAACCAAATCCCTCAATCTCTGTCGACATATTTCCTTTCAAGTTGAAAGAAAAGAGTTTCGTGTTCGGCTAAGCTTTGCTATGACAATCAACAAAGCTCAAGGACGGACAATTCGAACCTTGGTGTTAATCTTCGGTATTGGTTTTCTCATATGGACAATTTCGTTGCCTTGTCAAAGGGAATTTTACGTTGACGGAGTTTACACATCAAATGTGGTGTATCGAGAGGTTTTACATGATGACTAAGACCGTTAACAGGTCATTTTGTTTTGTTTAATCTCACTTTTATAATAACTTAGGTTTATTTTCTAATAATGAGTAACATTGAAAAAATCAATGATTTATTGTATTACATAATTCATGTATGCCTAATTGACTTTTACATCAAACAAATACACACATTCTTGCTAATGGAGTCTAACACTATGACTTACATCATTCGACAAATTGAATCTTCATCAATCGTTAAGGTAAAAACATTTTTTCATACAAGTTACACTTTTGATTATTTTATTATTTAAGATGAATCCAGATAGCGTTGACAAAAATTATTCAAAAGTTATTAAAATGAAGACATCATTTACAATATTTCTTTAACTGTTGAGATAATTTTGTTTTGTTTTGATCTTTACTTAATCACAACTAAATAATAAAGTCATGAAAAAATGACATGTGATTATTTTACAAAAATTGACGTTCATGTGTTCGAGGCGGACCTATACTTTGCATGGGTGGTCTTGGAAACAGCTTGAGACGGAAAATTCCTTTAAGCGATATAGGATTCTTTTAGGACCTCCTTAGAAATTCTTGGGAGCCTTGGATTGAAAATTTCAAAGATTAAAGCATGAAAACGTATAAAAAAGAGAAGTCCGGTCGGAGATCGGACATATCTGTCGGAGTTAGTAGGAAGACGAAGAAGCATTGCATGGGTTAATTTTGTTTTCTGGATATAGCAATTAAGCTTAGTGTGGGAATAACAATTTAAAATTTAAGGTTACATTTGTTCTGGAAATAGCAATTTTTGGTTGTGATATAGTCTTTCTTTTTTTTTATAGTTAAACACGTGCCTATATTTGTGTTGTACTTTCATTTTATTGGTCAATATTTTATGTAGTAATTAAGTTTTATTTCACTTTTTGAGTTTCTTGGACTTGTTTTCTACTTTTTGGTATATTGTACTCCGTAGTAATTAAGTTTTATGCCGTAGAGTAGCATGCTAATAACTAATAAGTTTTACATGAATATTTAAAGACTTCATTGACTTTTTATTAGTTGACAGTTACGAATATGTCGTCAGTAATTAAAAAAATATTGAAATTTTGATTTACATTTTCTCAGTACATAAGGATCGATAAAATGCAATTTATTTTAGTAAAAGATTTTCATTTTAACATGTATATTGTAATAGAATAGTTAGCGACACCACACATTTTTTTTTCTATTATGTTATGTTTTACCCGACAAGACATAATATAACCCGACCCATTTACCAATTAACTTTTTGACCCCGTTTGTTTGACGTCCCGACTAAGTATAGGAACCACCTTAAGTTTCGTGCTAGGTCCGCCACTGCATGTGTTATATGATTCGAAATCCAAATATTACATTAATTGTGGATCATGTCAAATTATGCAAATTCGTTAGCATTATATACTACATATATTAAACCATGGTATAAAGTACGGTTGATTATCCTTATTATATATATATGTTCACGTCTTATGTTTTAATTACAAATTCAAAATGTTTACAATTTAAGATGTTTCTCGATAGCCTCAACAATGATGATGTGGTAGTACCACCACGAAGATCGATCAAGCTACTTTTGGTGATACCAACGATCTCTAAACTTCTATTTCATTGGCTAAAGATTTTGGAAAAATAAAGATGTTGCATTAGATGCATATTAATAGTTAGCATATTTGCGTTTATGGCAAATTACATTTTATTTTGTAATGACGTTTGTCTTTAACTTATATTTCAAAGAAGCTACTTATGTTCTTCTTTTATTAGGACCTTATGTTGATTTGGATATGAAGTAGTTTGTATTATTGTAGCTTATAGTTACTTATAATATAAGATTTTTATTCATTCTTAAAGGTATTGTTAAAAAATGTATAAATAAACAACATTTGCTTTCGTCTCAAAATTTAATTCTGAGTGCTGCTGCAGCATTCTTGGGTGCCTGTAATATATATATATATAGGGAAGGTTATTTTGAGGCAAGAAAAATCGAGAACCACCATCAACCAATCGTTTTTGATTATTTATTTTAATATTTAATTCAAAGGGTATTTTGGTAAAAATACTTTTAATTTCATCTTTTATTTTCATTTTACAAAAACGTTTTTTCCTGAAATTTTACGGTTTTTTTTTTTTTTTTTTTTGCATTAGACATGTTAAAAAATTAATATGTCTTATGTGTTTTGCATTACGTAAAAATTGTATTTTTGTTTATGCATAGGTGTTTTATATTTGCATGTATTTTTAAAAATATTACATAACTAAATATATACAAACAACAAAAATTTATTAATAGATTGATGCTATTTTATACAAACAACAAAACTTTATTAGATAAATTACATACATATATTTTATTACAAATGTATGAAGCGTGCACATGTGCATCTATAATGTCTTTAACAGTTGGTTCGTATTTTAGGCGTGCATGTGTATTCCTCACGGTTCGAGAACCATAAATCTACATGTATTTTCCTCCTTGTGCATGTGTTTTAATCTACATGTGTTTTTTTATCCTTGTGCACATGTGTTTTTATCGTCTCGCTAATCTTAAGAAAGAAGATAAGCGTTATCTGACAAATTATCTTCATGCATCTATATGTGCATCGACTTGTTAGTCTTCAATAACCTGAAACAAGCACACACAAATAAGGTAATACTGTTGCACATGTATAATCTAATGACATCATCATTGTGCACATGTATTTTTATTAAATTTATAACAAATATAAAACAAATATGTATCCACTTTGAAAACAAATATGCATCCTTTTTAAAACAAATTACAAAAAGAATAATAGAATTAGCTAATAAAATATTAAAAAGAATACAGTTAAACATTTATATAGTCTAAATCTAGTATTTTTCACGTTTTAATTTGTACTCCTCAAATCTCAAATTAATTGTCCTCGTTTGACTTTTAAAGTCTTAATTTCTCAACTTTGATCTTAAATATTTTTATTTACGTTATATAATAATTGATGCAAAATATATGAATGGATTGTCTTTTAAATGTTTTTCATTGGTGTAATTTTCATCAAATATTACATAACACATACAAAATATTAAGGATCAAAGTTGAAAATAAACTTGAAATCAAATGAAACCGATATTCCCAGGACGGAAGAATAATATATACCATTTAGATTTTATGTAGACAAAATGTGAGAAGGAAATGTATGATGAGCTCACGTGTATATTGGTTTGGGCCTAAAGAAGCTCTACTTAGCAAATCTATCCTCCTTTGTATAAGCTTTTTTTTTCTCTACGTTATTCTCCCTTCTACTTTTTCTTCCATTCTTTCTATGAGACCATCACCATCGCTACAGATACTTATAGAACCAAGCATGATACGTGCAACCAAAACAAAAAACTTGTCTATTTCAACAAAATTTTACACATAGAAGCTATATACGAATCAAAACTGATGATGCTCCGTATTTGATTGATGCCCGGGGCGGTCGCCCGCCTCGCCCACCCCTAGGGTCGGCTGTGTATAACAGACACATCTATATTACTCGAAACACAAGACCACGAAAACATGAAACACAAAACAGAAAATTTACTCGAAACACAAGACCACGAAACACGAAATTAAAAAATTATATTCGAACAAAACCACAAAACATGAAAAAACAACAACATACATCCTCATTGTCATTGACACAACTAGTGAACAGATATAAATAAAATTTATTAAAAGAAACGATTTATGGAAACGTACCACGCGGTATCAACTCATTTAAACCTTCCAAAAACGAATTAATTTGTAGACGTATCGCGTTCTTGAGTATATGTTCTGCAGCAAGATCCACATACTCGTGCTTTAATATGTATATTCCAAAGCAAAACTGATTGAATGTGAGACCTCGAGAAAGATAGTAGATCTATCTTGCAAACACCGTGATTTTGGAGATGGATTGTGAGACTTTCATTTGATTCGTGTGTTGTAGTGAAAGGTAGGCAAGAATTATAGATCTAGGGTTTGGTTAAATTACGAGGCGGGGAGGGCGTGTGAGAGAGAGTATAAAATTTAGATTAGGAAAATAAATACTATATATTCTTAAAGATTAAATCGGCAGTTTAAAATAAATGTGATCTGAAATACCGATAGTACCCTATAGCTTTATAAAATATTACTTGATTTTAAGTTTATTACATTTATGACACTCATCATTTAAACCATTGATCAAATAATGAGCGGTTTAGATTGGTTCCATGAGTTCCATGAATTTATTTAGTTAGAAAATAACCTCACACTATATATATATATATATATATATATATATATATATATATATATATATATATATATATATATATATATATATATATATATATATATATATATATATATAGGCTCGGTTCCATTGAGAAGGTTTTTATTTTGAGAAGATTGAGAAATCTTCGTTTGAGCAAATTGATTCATGTTTTTTATTTGATTCACAAGTAAACATCATTTTATGGTGAATCGAATCTATAAATCACAAATTTGATTCACAAATCATTGTTAAAATCGAGTTATGATGATGATTCATTAAATTTGTATAGATGATTCAGTATTCTACATATATCGCAAAATCGAGAGATTTTTAGGATTTATTCAAATTTTGTTTACACATATTGAATTTTAATCACATTAAAATGAGTTTTACGCTAAAAACATGAATCAAAGTTAAAATCTATCGTTTTGAAAACCTTCTCAATCTTCTCAAAATAAAACCTTCTCAATCGATCCGGTTTATATATATATATATATATATATATATATATATATATATATATATATATATATATATATATATATATAGTAGGGATACGATGTGAGTAAATTAAAATAAAGTGGTGAGAAGTGACCAAACCACATTTGAGATGCAACGACTTGCATTAGATGCATTTCTATTCATATAGATGCAACATCTTGAGTTTGAAAGTTAATTTGATGTATAGATGGTGCAAATTGATTTTCATGATTTTGTACGTGCGAGAGAAACAAAAACAAGAGAAATCATGAAATGCATCTAATATCGTATATGCATCGATTAAAAGCTAGAAAACACACTATGGTGTGTTATAGTGCATCTCGGATTATAGGGATGCATCCAATTTAGGTCGATGCATCTCAATTTGCGGTTATAGTTCTTCTTATTACTTCTTATTTTAAGTAATATTCTTATTTGATCATAACTATATGTATATATATATATATATATATATATATATATATATATATATATATATATATATATATATATATATATATATATATATATATATATATATATATATATATATATATAGTGTAAGGTTATTATCGAACCAAATAAAATCGAGAAGCTGCGAGAACCAGCTTTGTACTACTAATAATGCATGATTTATATCATATCAATGCATGATGGCAATTTTGAAAACATATGCAACTTTTTCTAGAAAAAAAAATTAAATTAAGGGCAAACTAGGTATATTAATCCTTCCATAAAAATAGGATCCTATAACTCCCTTCCCCTAATTAATCTTTTTCTCTGTAAACCCAAAACTGCCGCTCCATTTAACCTAATTAATCTTTTTCTCTGTCTACAAGCACAAAACCGCCGCTCCATTTTCCTTCTCCTCTTCCCTTCTCTAAACAGAAAATCAGCAAAGATCGATCATGATTATGATTACGAGGATGATATAAACGTTTTCATCTGTGACGCCCCCTCTCTGATTCATTGTTTGACAAAAAAACAAAACATCGATGATCACTTTCTTGTTGTCGACATGCATCAATATCTTTTATTCTTGATCTTGGGATTTTATTTTTGCATAACATAGCGACCATAAGGTTTGATTTAATTTATATTGCTTCTTATGTTTTTGTCGACATACATAATATTTTTGTTCTTGAACTTGGGTTTTGTTTTATATTGCTTCCTATATATGTTTAAGGAATAAAATAGAATTAACTGATGTATAGATTACATAGAGTCTTGATATGAGAAAAGTGGGTCTCCATAAGAAAAAACTAAACATGGTTTTTGATGTAAAAAAGAAGTTTTGATTTAAAAAATTAAAGCCATCATTTTTGACTTGGAAAACTAGTTTTCGATATGAAAAAGAAGTGAAAGAATCTTTCAAGTTTGTATCTCATCATTATCAAAGTTGTTGTATAAGAGTTGAGTTTATTTTATTTTAAATTATTGTGGCATATGTGTTTTGTTAGTTATTATGATTGAATAAATTGTTTCGTATGTTGTATTAATGTTTGTTAAACTGTATGCATTAATCTTCACGGTGAAGGTGGACTGTGGAGACATTAATCCTTATCACGATGAAGGTGGACTGTGGAGACATTAATCCTTATCACGCCGAAGTGTTGGTGTTAGAGAGGTTTTTGAATGTCAAGACCCATCCATTTCAATATCATTAAAATCAGGTAACCTGTTAAGGTGTAATTTATTCTCCTTTTATTTACCTAGGTAAGTATCGTTGGCCACTGCCCAGCAACTCAAGAATTTGCAACGGTTTTGACACCTTTTAGCCCATGCACCTGTTGGAGAGATTGATTATTTAAAGATATCATAGACTAGATGTGAATGTTTTGTCTTTTAATAATGTGTGTTTGCACACTATGTGTTTGATGAAATGCATTGACAATTGATCATTCTTTAGTAACACATGTATACTTTAGATGTAGAACCTTCGAGTGTAACTTGAGTATGTGCAACTGGTCTTATATGTTCTTAAACGAAGCCCCCAAAGACTTGTTGGACTAGAAAATTTTGTTTTATTCAATGATTTTGTATTAGTTTAAATATGTCAGTCTAATTGCATTTATGTTTATAAAAACCCGGATCCTAAAATGTTTTTTCTTTTAAAGCTATTGTATATTCATGAAACGATTTTGGTTTGGTATCGTGAGTTTTTTGGTTTCGAATAGTGGAATAGGCAGCGGTTCAAATCTTACTTTTATTCGTCTTATCGTTTCGGTGTGCACATGTGTTTTGAGTGTGCATATATGTTTTTATAGTTGCAATTTGAAACCTTCTATGCATATGTGTTTTACAGTTTCATGAACTTTTCTTTTGTTTAATTTGTTTGTTGTGGAAAGGATTGTGTACAAGGATTAAAAATACATGTGTACATATGCCTACAAAGAGATCGAGAAATCGAGAGTGGCCAATGAGGAAAAACACATGTGTAGAAAGTGGCCAATGAGGAAAGACACGTGTACAGTGAGAAAAAACAAAGAGATCGAGAGTGACCAATGAGGAAAAACACATGTGTAGATTGCATAAAATTGCATAAATGTATTAATAAAGTTTTGTTGTTTGTATACATACTTATGTAATATTTTTTTATAGATACATGGCCAATGAGGAAAAACACATGTGTAGATTGCAGAAAAATTGCATAAATGTATTAATAAAGTTGTTGTTTGTATAAAATTGCATAATTGTATTAATAAAGTTTTGTTGTTTGTATACATACTTATGTAATATTTTTATAGATACATGTGCAAATACAAAACACATATGCAAAAAACGGAAAATACAATTATCAAATAATGCAAAACACATGTGCACACAATGTAAAAAAAAATCCTTGAATTACTGGAACTAAAAAAAGCGTTTTTGAAAAAATCCAAATATAAAAAAAGTAATTTTACCATTATGCCCTTTTGAATTAAATTATACAAATTAATATAAGAAAAATCGATTGGTTGATCTTTGGTTCTGTGATTCATAAATTATTTGGTTACGAAAATAACCCTTCCTATATATATATATATATATATATATATATATATATATATATATATATATATATATATATATATATATAAGTTGCTTTTTAAGTATTAATAAAAAATTTAGGCTCTCACGTTGTACATAAGCCGAAATTTAAGTATAATAATTTAAAAATAGAAAAAAAATAATAAAAAAAAATTGGGCCCTCACATTATACATAAGCCCAAATTTAAGTATAATAATTTTTTTTTTGAGTTAATTACATAAATGGTCCCTAAGGTTTACCGGGTTTCACATATACAATTTTAGCCCCTCACGTTATGCAAACATATCACATTAGTCATTTTTTAACGACGTTTAAACGTCGTTAGTAAATTGGACATGTCCCGTAATTTTTGCATACCACGAGGACATGACCCGTAAAAAAAAACATAAGGACAATATATGCAAAATCCGGTAAACCTTAAAGACCAATTATGTAATTAACTCTAAAATAAAATAAGTGCCCTCAAAGATAAAATGGTAATTTAAATCATTCGAGCGTTGAATCGAACAATTCTTAAGCGTTCATTATTATTGAACCAAGTTCATTCGAATCTATAAATCATTCGATGCTTTGATTCACTCAGGTGTTTAATCGTATTATTTTATCAAGCATTTTTAACACATTTTGAGCTCCTATCTGATCATGTCATGATGTAACAAAATAATACACTATATCAATATGCATGGTCAATTTAGGCACACGCCGGTTAGGTGATTATGTCAGGAATATCTTTTCCATATGAGTTCATTAACATTAACGAATCGGACAATGTATTTTTTTAACAAAGTTATCTTTCACATTAGCATTTGGCTATATATACAGCCACTAACTTCTAATATTGTACTCACATTATTGTTACAACACCTGTCTTTAAAATGATCTATTTGGATTGATAAACCTAGTCGTTTTAATTGGCTTGTAATCCCTATTTAAATTGAGTTTTTTTAGTTCAAAAACATAAAAATAAAAATTCATTCCATCATTTGCAAAAATGGTACTAGTAAACAATCTCGGGTCATGGTGGTGGCAAGTGAGCAAAAACAACGTGTTTACAATGGTAGTGATCACTATTTTAATAGTGATCATTGCTATATTTAACACAAACACACACATTCGACCTCAAAATTAGATTGACAAACACACATACTCATTGAAAAACACACACACTCATGAACAACATAATCTAGGTCAAACACCACCTTCAATACCATATGCTTGATAATTTAGCGACATTTAATGCATTAATGTGTTTAATTTGGTTGTACTATATGCTTGATAATTTGTATTTTTTATGTAAAAGGTATTTTAATAACTGCATTAATTGTATTTATTGACCAGTTAATTAATTGACTACATTAAAAACATTGACTATATTAATACTAAGGGTGAGCAAGCGGACCGGCGGACCGGACCGACCGAAGACCGACCGGACCGACACGGACCGAGACCGGACCGACCACATTCGGTCCGGTCCAGCGGTCTCGACTTTTGGCAAAGTGGTCCTCGGTCGGTCCGGTCGGACCAAAACCGGCAATTGGCCTAGTTGGACGGACCGACCGAAGACGGACGGACCGACAGGACCGAGACGGACCGACCACATTCGGTCCGGTCTCGGTCTTGGCTTTTCGCCGAACTCGGTTTTCGGTCCGGTCCGGTCTTGGCCGGTCCGGTCCGGTTTTCCGACCGTGCACACCCCTAATTAATACCATTAAAGTAGTGTACATTATGGTTTTAATAAGACTTATATTTTGTCTTTTAAATGTGTGCATTAAAGTAGTGTACATTATGCTTTTTGTCTTGTAAGCTATTGAATTTCTACAATAAGAAGTTTAAGTATTTCTATTTAAAGAAGGTCTAAATATTTTATAAGATAGTATGATTTCTACTATTGCATATAAGATGGTATGATTTCTACATGCATTAAATGTCTTAAGATTATAAAGAGGTCTAACATTTAGGACCTTTTCATGCCACATGTGTATAAAATAAAGCTCCAATATGGCTAATATAAAACATAAAACTTTATAGGTTTTTTGAACTATTCTTAGACCTCTCATAGTGGATACTCTAAACTCACTTATGAAGTTATGATTATGATGTTTTGAGGATGATGGTGTATCATGATGACTATCAACGAAGATGCTAATTACCGATGACTATATATGATGTTGCATTCACTTATGCCAAAAGCGGAAGATGCAGTAATGATGATGAGTCACGGAGATGCGTAATTGAAGATGATGAAAGATGACACAAAAAATGACGATGATGATGATGATTCCTAAAGTTGCAGAATGGACGATGATGATGGACGATGATGCGTAATTGACTTCGATGATAATGATGGTTAACAACGGTCACAAAAGCGATAATGCGAAAATAAATGGTTATGGTAATGAACGATGATACAAAATGAGATGAATTCTTTTAATATTATGAAGTTTGTTGGTGTTGATGATCTATGATGTATTTCATTTAAAATAGTGTTTGATGATTATTAATAGACTGGTTTTGGTGCATTGGTGATGCTGCATTGGCTTGCAATAGTAGCCTAATTTTTTGTGTTGAGTACTCAAAATAGGATAAAGAAGTATGTGATCTGGGCATTTTTCTTGGTAGTAATATTTTTATTGTAACTGATAATTGTGTACACATAATTTGATCCGTTGGTTTACTGAAGCCAATTTCTTGCTGACTCCTTCGAGGACAAGAAAAGGGAAAAGTATTGATGAGCAAAGGGGCAAGATAGATTACATAGAGTTTGAAGAGAAATAAGAAAGTATTGATCAATAGTCTACATGTAACTAATTGAGACTATTTTATCGAATTTAGTTCTTTAATTTAATAGTCTTAATCCAGATATTGTAGAGAGTAAATTTTTATGTGCAAATTTGTGTTTATGAGTTTTATACAATTTTGTGATAAAAATTGAATATTTTTGTATATTTACAGATTTTTTTTAGTAAAAATTAAATTTCTCGATGAGTTAAGTTTTTTGCTATTCTAATACCTACTTTAGCGGTCAATATTGAGTCAGTATTCAGGCAGGTTTAGGAATTACTGTTAGTTACTGACAATAACAGATTTCATGTGGTTTACATTACAAATCTGGTCCGACGATATTATAATAGTTTCTAATTATATCACAGGAAATACATCTTCAACACCATTTGGTGAAAAGCTCAAACCAACGGCTGTTGTGCAAAACTGGTAAAGTTTTTAACTGGACTTACATTACATACATTTTTAGGCTTCAAAAATCATATATTTAATTGCATTTTCAAAGGTTGGGTGTTGTCGTCTATCCAAATGTAGTTTCAAAAGGTCGTCTGTCCAAAGGTAATTGCATTTTCTCAGTGTGATGCAAATAGTGTTTATTATTGCAAGTTGATTAAGTTATTGTTAGAAGTGTTTCTTATTGCATTTGAAACTCAAAATTTAGCCTAGATTATTTAGATAATGCATATTGGATGTTTCAACACATAAATTTGTTTTTGTGTCATTAATTCAGTTAATAAATTAGTTTGGTCTCCTTTGTGCAGCAGGGAGTATTACTAATTTGAAATAAATCAAAATTTCAACACATAGTGGTTTTTTGTCTTTTGAACGGCAATTGTGGCTACATGGCCCCTAGCCTAGAAGGTGTAGCGAGCCTACACAACCAGGTTGGGTCCGGCCCAGAAGGCAATGGCACCCTTCCCTTTACGCACGCGGGAGGAAACCCCTATCGCCCTAGACATGACTCAAACTTGAGACCTTGCCTATGAGGGTAAAACCTTCATACCGTTGGACCAGAGGCCCCGTTGGTAACACATATAGTGGTTCTTAATGCTATGTAGGTTATCATTGAGAATGTTTCGCATTGTGTTTTGTAGTAATCATTTAATCATTTTTGTATAACAAACCTGTATTGAACAATATTTAGTTCATGACAATTGCTTGAGAATTGCAACATAAAGGTTATGTAAATATTATGATTGGATAGGTTTATAATGCGATTGTGAATCGTACTTATATTTGATCCTCATGTTGTGCAGGCACATACGAACGTCAACAGCACATAAAAGAAATGTATTCAAGTCCTAAGGAGAAGGAAAATAAGGTCCTCAAAGGAAACTGCTTCACTCGAAAGATGATTGATAAACGTCCATAATTGAATTAGTTTATGATCTCCTAACAAATAAGCCCGCTACTAACGCTGGGTGCATTCCCTTCGTTAAGTACATGTAATGTTGGATAATGATTTACGTATGATATTATGCTAGACCAAGTTCTTATATCCTGAACAAAAAATTGAAATGCATTGTAATATGATTTCTGTATGATATTCTGATACTGCAAGTTTTGATTTGTGTATGATATTGTGGTACTGGAACTGCTAGTGGTATACTAGTATGTGCTCTGTGACATAAATTGTGTTTGTAAAAGTATGTTTGTGCTTTATTTTTTGGGTAAAGGGTTTCCCCGGTAAATATATTACTCCAAAAAACATTTAAGTACAAAGGATATGAGTTAAGTCCCATATCTCAGGCCGTTACATAGGCGGTAAAACTAACATAACAAGACACTTCCTATCCTTAAAACTGTAAAACAACCACTACTCACTAGATTACATTTGACACAAAACCGAGCATAACCTAACGTCTAGATTGCTTACTACCATGACCTTGGATCTTGATATCATACATGTCAGAAAAAGCATCCAATTGCCCTGGTAAATCATAGACCTGATCCGCATAATCATCATAATAATCTTCAAGCTCATGACCGCCGCTTTGTTGATGTGAGAAATTTAGCGAGGATTATCCGGCTCAAGCACCTCCTCATCATCAACGCTCGAAACAATCACATCCCCACTTTAGAATGGGTTACCCACTATAGAATACGGAGAGAAGGCGAACTAGGCTTAGTAGCCGTGTCATGCGCCTTTTCCTTCAAATCAACCTTTTTAAGAGGTTTACCATCATCATCCACAAGAGTAACTTTCCCTCAATAATTAGCTTTTCAAGCTCCTCAATTTTCAACAATAGGAGTAGTACTAGTGCTACCATTTACACCTTAGCGAGCTACCATCTTTGGTAAAGTCAACATGAACACTAGGAATATCGACCTCATCGGTATCAACCATATTAAGAGCATCAAACGGTTTGATGTAGCAATATTTGTCCCACTTGTACTAGCCACTTGGTAATCTTCTTCTTTATAGCATCCGCTTCTTGACCACGGTGATACACCTTCTTATGTTTTGAAGGGCTAAATTTAGCCCCCTTTCCCACCTCAATACCACGAAACGCGTTCCTTTGAGGCATTTGGAACCCTTCATTCTTTTGTGCTTGATGTTTAAGCTCAACAGGCACACGTTTGGGACATTGGGTCTCATCATGGTCAAAAACCATATAAACGCCACAACGAGGTGGTTTCCACTCATATTCCACTCTGACAGTATGCAATACCTCCCCTTCACCATCCCACCTTGGCACAACAATAACCATTGTTCCCTTAAGCTCCCGATCCGCCTTGATGTCAATCAAAGCTCGAACATAATCAAAACGTCCCCATGACTGCAAACACATAGAGCTCGTGTATGCATCAAGCATAATAGGGGTACCGAGTTTGGTATCCATGGCACTCAATCCATCTTCAGTAAAAGCAGCAATAGGAATATCATGTAATTTCACCCAGACATGAACCGAACCCAAGTCCTCTTTAATAAAACTCGTCCCGGGGGTCCACTTCTTCAAAATAATAGGAACGGATCGAATAAACCAAGGTCCATTCTCTAACACTCCATTTATTCCCTCAATAGAGGAAAATTTGAAGAAAAATAAACCCTTAGAATTCATCATAGAACGTACCACACCAAACTTCTTCCATGCATTCTTCACGTGGTTATCAACTTACGGAAATGCAACCTCTTTCCAATAAAATACCGAAAGACTATTATCAAACTTAGAATTAGCTTCCGGGACGGATGACAAAGGAATTTTACCTCGGCCTTCTCATTAAGAGGCTTGCCCGTATCAAGAGCGGAAAATTAACTGCGGGCGTAATTAGATCCCACCTTACTTGCAAATGTAGGAGCTTTCAATCCATCGTTGACCGCTCATCCCCTCCCTAGTCACATTCGGATTACCAAACAAAGCCACCTTAGGCATAGAAGTTTTAAAGTTTACTTCAGGTCATCATCAAGATTACTAGCCAAAGAAGTACGATCGTAGGTGCGATTAAGAGAACTAACACTAGGTCATGTAGTGTCCATGCTAAGTGATGAGTGTCTAAATACTCATCATTTTATCTTGATAGAATGCCAAAACATCCGAAAACACTCGAAATGCTTCAAAATGATAAAAATATCACAAACAAGTGTTTTATGTTTTAAATGCAAAACATCAAAATCGATGAAAAACGTATCAAGTTTGCATAATTGGCGCTTTAGTCCCCAAGTTTGAAAATATGTCAAAAATAGTCCTGGTAATTCAAAACTTGCAAAATATCATTTTAGGTCCATAAGATTCAAAAGTTGTCAAAACAAACCCTTTAAAGTTCAAAATCACAAATTGACAACTTTAGTCCACGAACTTTGGAAAATGTCAAAAATAGTCCTTAAGGTTTTAAAAAATGAAATTGATCAAAAATAAACCTTGTTCTATTCATATTTGACATAAATGGTCCTTATGATAAACTTTTGAGAAAATTACATAATTGGTCCCTCAAGTTTCAAACTTGACAATATTGGTCCCTCAAGTTTCAAACTTGACAATTTTGGTCCCTAGATTTGTAAAAATGGAAATTTTCAACTATGGTCCTTGTTCTATTATCACTTGGCAGGTTTAGTCCTTATGAGAGCTTGGGAAAATGTTCAAGTCCAGTCCTTCATCTTTGGCTAAATTGCAAAAATGGTCCTTGTTGTTTAAATAAACCCATCCGGACCCTTTTATTACTATAAGTCCAAATCCAAGCCCAATCCACTAACCCGGCCCAATATTTAAAAAACAGAGAAACCGCGCCACTGTAGCTCCATCTCCTTCACGCCTGTTTCACCAATACCAGTGGTATTTTACCACTTGATTTCCAATCCACTCACCCCGAACACCTTTCCACCTCTTCCTTCCACCTCCACACAAATCCAACTCAATTAATGCGAAAAACCCACTCCTTGAAAAATGGCGCCAAATTCGACATTTGGCATAGATGATTATCGGATGATTTCAATGGTCGAGTTTGGTGGGAAATACTCAAGAGGTCGACAAGAGATGTGGGAAGTCAATAAATATCAAAAAGAAGCAACAGAGAAATCTATCTAGTGTAATTTTAAATTTCATTGTCGTTTTAGCTTAAATCTAAATTCCGTGCATTTTAAAGCTTTTAAATCTTGTATTTCATGTTATCAGTGTAATATAAAACTTTTACAAGCATCAATTTCACTTTTGAAGTCTTATCTCTTGTTATGCAATTTTAACTATTTCAAAGAAATATCAAAATGTTGAAATGTTGTTAGAAGAGGTTATTTTGGACTAAGTAAGTCATATAAGCTCCTTATAAAGCTTATCAAAGCTTTTAGACACTCTTAAAAGCAGTTTAATAGAAAAAATCAAAAATTCACAAAAATACCACTTAATTAGTTAAAAATAAAAAAATCCATGGTGAGTGTGATCAAGAAACTGGAGCAAGGTATATTTTGGATTGCCTTGGGATTAGTGCTTCATGGGAAGCTTTAGGATGTGTTTTCAGACCTTGGTTCTTAGTTTTCAGTTGGAAGCAATTGTAAGCCTTTTTTCTCAATCTTGGTATTTTACTGTTCTATGGTGTTAATGTTATTGTTCTATGTTTCTTTAGAGTTATTTAATGATATTATGAGTTCTGTAATAGATTGCAAGTTCTTAATCCATGATTCTCTTTGAAAAAACTCAAAACTGTCACATAAAGGAGTGTTTGGTTTCTCTTGTTTCTCTGTGTAAAAGGTAGTGCAGACCTGTGTTTGTGCTTGTTTTGTATCTCATTTGGTCTAAAGAACTCAAACAAACAATAAGAACAAGTCCTTATTAGCTAAAAAGTCAAAATCTTTCTTTTTGGTCTTGAATCGATCCTTTGTTGGGATTTTGATTTGCAAGAATCATCATATTAGCTCATAAGTAGTTAATATAGCTTAGTATAATCTTATTACACCTTAATATAACATGTTCAATCTATAAATTTGATTACAAGTTCATAAAAGTCAAGCGAGTGTGTAATCAAAAGTCAAAATCATCTGTGCAGTTTAGCGATCATTTTCATAAGCTCACAGAGAGCTTATCAGTTGGCCTTAGCTTGTAAACTTTGGTTCTTTGGATAGCCAATCAAGCCTTCTAGAGGTCCCAAGTTTAATTTTTCAATTTTTAGCTTGTTTAGCAGGGCTGCATAAGCTTATCATTCTGTCCCATATCATTCAGCATACACTGAGTCTTAAATCAGTGGGTTCTCAGGTTTTGTAAGAGCTTCTCCCAAGCTCATAAGAGCTTATTAAGGTCTGCTTTTTGGTATACTTGGTCTCAACCAGGTCTTAAACAAGTTCCAATTTCTACCTTTCATTTTTAGCTTATTGAGTGACCTGTGCAATAGCTTAAAGTAGTATACCATTTTCTGTTTTTATAAACAAGCTCAAACTTCAAATCTGTGTTAGCTAGTAATCCAGAAGTTCAAGCTTGTTGTTTTTGTTTGAAATAGAGTTCTTTTAGCTTAATATAGCTTCCTTATCAGTTTGGTGGTCTTTGGTTATCATTTATCTTTTTCAAGTGCTTATTATTAAGCGATTACAAGCTATGATTGCTTAATTCTCTACACAAGACCATGTTTTCTATTTTCATAGATTCAGTATATTAAAATAGACTTTTCCTGAAATTTTCAGATTTTTCCAAGTTGTTTTGCTATTTTCTTAATTAAAAGCAGTTTTAGGTATTTTTAAATAGCTTTTAATACAAATAAATTATAAAAGTCCAAAAAATAATTTTTCAATTTTCTTAGGTTAAGATAAATACAAAAGTAATAAAAGTATTTTTCCATAATTTTCTTAGTTTAAAAGTATTTTTAGCATTTTTATTAGTTTTAAATAGTTTTAAATTAATAATAAATACATAATAAGTGTGAAAATATATTTTTAGTTTTAAAATAAGTTTTATCATATTTTAGACTTTTCCAAGTTATAATTTCATTTTCTAGGTTAATTTTGTATTTTCTTGTATTTTAGCACATTTTAAATACTTAATAAATAGTTTTTAATTAATAATAATTAAATAAATAGTTGTAAAATAATTTTCTTTTCTAATAATTTTCTTTTATTATTAGGATTGTTAAAACATCATTTTCATATTTATAGGCCTTTTATTTCTTTAAAACTCACTTTTTATTTTGTGCGTAGGCGTAATTTTATTTTAAACGTAAGTTTTAAGTTTTAGGTTTTAAACGTTCATCGCCTTTAAAAATAGTGATAGCGTTTATTTAATAGATTTTAACTTTTAATCTTTTAATTTGCATTTAAGTCATTTGTTATTTGTTAATCTTTTCTTTTAGTATAATTTCCCATCGAAAACCCTACTGATTCTTTATCCTTGGTGATCATTCTACCATCTGATTAAGTGTTTTAACACCAATTCATCCTCCGTGGGACTTAACGACCGAGAATTCCTATATTCCTCGATCTTAATTGCATTAGTGTTTGAGTTGTTTTAAGTCTATTTGACTTGATTGTTTAGCACCAATCACTAAGACTCTCAACTTGATAAGGTTTAAAGGTACATTTTGAGGGTCGTTTAAGCCCTTATTTGATCACTTTTGTATCCGTTATTGCTTAATATCGTTCCTTTTCACTTTTAGGTCTCTTGAAGGCAATATGTTGGAATGACACTTATTTGGATGAAAAGCGCGATTATCTGAAGAAAATGGCCAAAGTCGAATCGAGACACTCAAAGTCTTGAAAACATAAGGTGGCGTCGGTGTTAAGTGTGGCGCCGTCGGAAGATCTTTGTGACGGAGACGAAGCCAAAACTCCCATTTTTAAGTGACGACGTCAAGTTATAAAAGAGTAGGCCGTCATGACTCGGGCGGCTAGATGTAATCCGAGGCGTCGAAAAGCGAAGAGGACGGCGTCACAAGCATAAGGTGGCGCCGTCGCAAGTCTAACGTGGCCAAGAAGAAACCCTAATGACGGCGACACGACGCGTCACAAAACATAAAGTGGCGCCGTCGCATGTGTAATATTATATATAGAATCCAATTTTTCAATATTCATGTGTAGTCTTTTGGAGTAAAACCTAAACCGAACCAAGGCATCTTGTACAAGATTTTAGGGTTCAAACCCTATCTTACACCAAGATAAGTGTTTTACTTCATTAATACAATTATGTCTTTGATTATTTGTGTGTATGCTTGCATGTTCTACATGTCCGCTAATTTACTTGTGTGTTTGCTTAGGAAATATGAAACTTAATTATTGAATATTGATTGGTTGTCTCTTATCTTAGTTGATTAATGATCTAGTAATGCGATAGGTCATTCGTTGTGTACTAATGCTTGATAGAATCTTTGTGAACCTTAGAATATGACTCCTTGAGTAGTTGTAAGCTAAACCATCCAAAGAGTACCTTAGAGTAAGAGTTTATTATCCCTAGTGGGTTTTGTAGATGGGACCCTTTGGTAAGTTCAAAGAGTTAGGGAACATATGCATACCCTACGACCTTAGACACACAACGCAACTAGGAATAAGGACGTGACAATTCAACCACCAATAGGAGATAATTAAGGAGTAGTAAAACCTAAGTAAACACATCTTAAAACTATCATACGAGCACACAATAATTAGACATAGGCTACATACACCTTAGATTAGATAATTAGATAAGTAGAGTAAACGGTAGTAATACCAACCCCCCAAATCCAATACCCCGAGATTCGTACCTTTCCATTTCAAAAGAAATATATATAAAAGATAAAAATAATTTTCCTCAACCCCAACCTTAGCGTAGTAACTTCTTACTAGTATTCCTATTCCCTGAGAACGATATCAATACCCGTGGCTTACCTAATACTACACTACAACGATTAGGTTCATTGCCTAGGGTGTTGAAAAACTTGCTCGACGAAAGGAAGTTCCTTTGACCCCGAGCAGCGTGTAGCGTTATCAAGTTTTAGGCGCGCTGCGGGAATAGAATAGCTAGTTAGTAGTCCACCTCGTTTAGGTTTCTTTACTTGATTCCTATCAAGTAAACTTTTTCTCATTTTAGCTTTCTCTTAGTCTATCCCCTTCTTTGTGTTTGTATTCGTAAAACCCTTTTCATTTGTCGCTATGGCAAGTGAAGTTGCATTTGAATCATTAACAAATGAGGAACAATTGAATTTAGTAGATTGGTGTTCTAATGAATTTGTGAGTGATCTTAGAGATATCCAAAAGGAGATGGGTGTAAGGTTGGATGGATTTGATAAATTTTGTGCTTGTGTGGCTTCTATTCAACGATCATTGTTAGAATCAACTCCTTTTAGTGAAACCCTCTGGAAAAATTTTAAGAAAAGCGTCCTAAGTATAAACCGTCAGTTGTTACAACTTGAGGAAATGGATAATGAGGATTTATCCAACCTTACGCATCATGATCAAAAAGACCTAGTGTTTAAGAACATGGAACCTAAACCCGAACAAGATTGTGAGATGGTTATAGTTGAACTACCCAGTTGCATGTGTGGGATAGATTTCAAAACATATGACACACGTGAGGAATCCTTTAGGTAAATAGAACATAGTGATCAAATTTTTGAGAATAATTCTTATGAATCGGACCAAGAATTTGAAATGGCTAAAGAAGGATTTGAGATGCTTAGGAGTGTATTTTGGTCAGATCATACTAAACATACAGGAGATCTAGATATAATGGAAAATGAGGTGGAAACTCCAAGCCCACAAGCCCTACCATCACTTGAGGAACACACATCGCCTATAACTTACCCGGAAGAAGTAGAAGAGACTATAGGAACCCCAATTGTAGAACCTTTGGACCAAACGCCACTAGAGAATGCAGGTTTAGATGCTTGTTGTCATGACCTATCTCTTAGTCCTAGGGAAGTTCCTAATTTTGATGAACCGAGCCTCAACTAAAAACCTTACCCAATTTTCCGTCTTTAGATGTGAATCTTGGAATTGAATTAGGCCCCAATCCACCCATCAAAATAGATAGTCTGGTAGTTGCTTGATAAAGGTGGTAGACTCTAGGCCATGTAGAGTGGAAGCTAATATAGAGTAACCCATGACCTTACACACTTATATCACCCATTCATGGTTGATAACAAGAAACATTATGGGTTTAAACCGGGTTTATTAGGTCAAGATGGATCCTTAACTAAGAATCTTTTGAAGTTGATAGAAGTTGATCCATTTTAGGAGAGATTTGATTCACCCACTACACCAATAATCTTAGGTAAGGTTATAATGAATGAAGCACACTCCTTTGAGCATATAAATCACCCATCACCTCTCCTCACGTGGCAAATTTCCACCCTAAGGGTGTGTATTGCTACTATCACCCGCACTTAAACTTAAGTGTAGGAAAACCTCCCTTTATCCGTTAAATAAGGGTAGAGTCGGCTCGTGACTCGAACAAAACAAGTGCTTCTTGGGAGGCAACCCATGTGTTTTCCTTTTCATTTTTATTTGTGTGTCATATATCTTTTATTGATTGTCTATTCTCATGTTTAAATTTGTAAAATGCTTTATTTTGTTTTAACCTCGTCTTAATCACATATAAAGGTATTTTACATAAATGATAAGTGTAGGGAGGATTACACACGTTTTCAAAAGAAACGTAAACATGAGAATTTTAATTAATTAAAAGATATACATGTGTGTTGTTCGAGTCAAATGCTTGTATCAGTCATAATGGATGTTTTGCGGAAATTTTCCAGTTTTAAAGATAAAATTTTCCGAATTTTTTCTAAAATCGCGACCGCTTTTGTCGGGATAACTGAGGCGTCGAAAGGAGTAAAACAACAGATTACTTTTTCTCATTTTCGAGCTACTTAAAAAATTTGGAATTTTTCGGTCTTAATTTTCCGAAATTTTGTAAACATCCATTCCACAAGCATTATATCCTAGTTTAAATCGAGTCTTATATATATTATTACCGCCGATTTTACGCGAAGGTTTCATTTGTTGCTTCAAAGGTGTAGGTTTAATTTATCAAGAAGAAGTTACATAAGATTGGAAGGAGCTTTTCACGCATAAATTCTTCTTGGAAAGAATTTAACCACCACTTCACACGGATCTACCGAGCTAATCGGAGGAGTACTAGTTTCTTTCGTTTTGATTACCTTCCATTATCATAACTTTGATACTTTCGGGGAACATTGGGGACAATGTTCGGTTTAAGTGTGGGAGGAAAATAAAGCGGAACTTTGAAACTATGCTTATCCTTGATTATTTGCTTTGTCTAATTGTATTTGTGTAATAAACCATGAGAAAATGTCGGTTAGGGTAATTTTGGCACCAAATTTAAAATTTTTCATAACATATAGGAGTGGGCCATTAGTCTTAACAAAAGCGTCTCACGGATAGGAAGTTGCATGACTAGCACAAAAACCCTTTACCACCTAAATTCCACCCAAAATGTGAGGATCACCCTTAGATTAGTAAGAATTAAAAGCATTCATCTTTAATGCTTAGAGTGTGAACCGGTAGTATATTAGATTCTAGAACTTGTTTTGTGATGCATTCCGAGATCGCAAGTAAGACTACACTTGTGTAGTTAGGAATAACTAAATGATAAGAGCACTAGGATAACCCTTGTTTGATACCGTAATATAATTACTTCTTCCACATCGGTTGAGTAATTCCCCACACCTTTGCATTATACTCATCTTTAGTACACGATACCCTAGTTAACCCCTCGAGCCTATCCTTTCGCGGTTCTCGTGATGTTTCGGTTTTCCGAATATCAATGAAGACGTTGTTTACACCACCCCAAATATACACCCAAATCGCCTTAGCCTACCACCGTATGCACTCACTTTTAGTGCATTATTATTATCACCCTAAACCCTTAGTTCAATTATCGGTTGCTTGCATGAGTTGCTAAGTCGAGTCATATCCTTTGTACACGCTTTTGGGGCGATTGGGATTCATGGGAAAAGTTAAAGTTTATGAAATGACGGAAGGAACGTTAAATTCAAATTCCCTTTGTTTGCATAATAATGTACCCCAAGTGTTTTGATATTTTCAATTCCGGTCAAATTAGTGTTAGAGTAATAAAACTCAAGTGTAGGGATGTGCCTATAAATCCTACCATTTTGATGTTACCGCAGGATGGTAGAGTAAAAGTGTATGAAAAAAAATAAAAAAATAGAAAAAGAGAAAAGAAAAAAATAGAGTGAAAAAAAAGAAAAGAAAAGAAAAAAAAAAAAAAAGCGTCACGCCATCCTACATCTATCTTTCAATTTATGTTTGTTTATTTCGTTAGCTAGAGTTTAGAGTGTCGAGTCTTGGCTTAGCAACGCCATTCTTCGTATGCTTGTAACATAAGAGATTTTGACTTACCACCACTATATAGCCTATCCCACCAAACCCTTTGTTTCCCTACAGTAAGCCTAACATTACAACCCTTTAAAGACCTCTTTGATAGTCTTTCCTAGGTGCTTACGCCAAAGCGATGGAGGTTTGATCTATTCTCAAGCCTATGGTAATCTATGTACTAGGACCGGTTAATGAGTGTTTATCTTCCATTTCCAATTTGTTATATTTCATATACACCGAGAAAATGTAGTATCCAAACACCCCATGTGAGGTGCTAGTATGTAATTCCGTGCTTGTTATGACTTTCTGGGCTTATATGTGTTGTGGACCGTTTTGAACGAATGCTTCATGACCCCAACTTATAAATTAATTGGCTAAAGCACATTTGCTGAGGACAAGCAAATACCTAGTGTAGGGATATTTGATAAGGTTTTAAAAGGTACCTTTTTGGGGTCGTTTAAGCCCTTATTTGATCACTTTTGTATCCGTTATTGCTTAATATCGTTCCTTTTCACTTTTTAGGTCTCTTGAAGGCAAAATGCTTGGAATGGCACTTATTTGGACGAAAATGCGATTATACTAAGAAAATGGCCAAAGTCGAATCGAGACACTCAAAGTCTGAAAACATAAGGTGACGACGTCGGTGTTAAGTGTGGCGCCGTTGGAAGATCTTTGTGACGGACGAAGCCAAAACTCCCATTTTAAGTGGACGTCAAGTTATAAAAGAGTAGGCCGTCGCAACTCGGGCGGCCTAGATGTAATCCAGACGGCGTCGGAAGGCTGAAGACGCGGCGTCACAAGCATAAGGTGACGCGTCGCAAGTCTAACGTGGCCAAGACGAAACCCTAATGACGGCGACACGGCGTCACAAAACATAAAGTGGCGCGTCGCATGTGTAATATTATATATAGAATCCGAATTTTCAAGATTCGAGTGTGTAGTCTTTGGAGTAAAACCTAAACCGAACCAAGGCTGTATTCTACAGTATTTTAGGGTTCCAAACCCTATCTTTCACCAAGATAAGTGTTTTACTTTATTAATACAATTATGTCTTTGATTATTTGTGTGTATGCTTGCATGTTCTCCATGTCTGGCTAATTTACTTGTGTGTTTGCTAAGGAAATATGAAACTTAATTATTGAATATTGATTGGTTGTCTCTTATCTTAGTTGATTAATGATCTAGTAATGCGATATGTCATTCGTTGTGTACTTAATGCTTGATAGAATCTTTGTGAACCTTAGAATATGACTCCTTGAGTAGTTGTAAGCTAAACCATCCAAAGAGTGCCTTAGAGTAAGAGTTTATTATCCTAGTGGGTTTTGTAGATGAGACCCTTTGGTAAGTTCAAAGAGTTGGGGAACATATGCATACCCTACGACCTTAGACACACACGCAACTAGGAATAAGGACGTGACAATTCAACCACCAATAGGAGATAATTAAGGAGTAGTAAAACCTAAGTAAACACATCTTTAAACTATCATACGCGCACACAATAATTAGACATAAACTACATACACCTTATATTAGATAATTAGATAAGTAGAGTAAACGGTAGTAATACCAACCCCCCAAATCCAATACCCCGAGATTCGTACCTTTCCATTTCAAAAAATAAAAAATAAAAAGATAAAAAATAATCTTCCTCAACCCCAACCTTAGCGTAGTAACTTCTTACTAGCATTCCTATTTCCCTAGAGAACGATATCAATACCCGTGGCTTACCCTAATACTACACTACAACGATTAGGTTCACTGCCTAGGGTGTTGAAAAACTTGGTCGACGAAAAGGAAGTTCCTTTGACCCCGAACAATGCGTGTAGCGTTATCACAACTCCAGGAGTAACGACACCTGGAGCCTTTTCTGGAGTAGTCTCATTCAATGATGAGTAGTTAACAGCACCCCCAAAATCATGTTCCGACGTTCCCCCACCTTTATCCCTCTCTCTCGTAACCCCCATCATGAATAAATCACAGCAATAAGACCCTCAAAACCGCATACAGACCAACGCAAAAATCACAAACAAAAAAAATCCTAATCGATTAGGGTTACCAACGTTTTAATCTTAATAATTTATGCGTGCAGAATAGATCATTTTAGCATATGCAGAATATGACGTGCAGAATAGATCGTTTGATAATTAAGTGAGCCCACTTGATCTTTGAATTAATTGCAGGTAAATTTAGAACAATACTAGATGCATGCAAAAGTGACAAAATAGCGAATCGATCAATCCTAAAACGCTTAAACTGATTCTACAATTTCACCGACCCACTATACTTCTTTAAAGTAATAAATAAATTAAAGGAATAAAGTGGGGAGCTATTGGAGAACCGAAAAATTAATGAATTGTTAGGGAATCGATTTCACCTTTTTCGCCACAGAGGAGTTTGAGGGGTTTATGATTATGTTTGTGCTTTACTGACACAAACTTTGGTGTGACAAAGATCTCAACATTTATAGACACATTATGTGTCAGGATAGGTCTGTCACCATAAATCTTTACTGACGAAACTTCTACTGATACTTATTATATGTGAAAGAGTAGCAAATTTATTTTTGATGACACTTTTTTATACTTATGCTGGCACTTTTTGTATGTCAACAAACATCTTTTTTCTTGTAGTGAACATAATGAAGGGAAGTTCTAAACATATAGAAATGATATGGATGCAATAATTCATAAAAAAAAAATGGAAATAATATTTTTAATTTGATGCATGTCCCATCGTTAAAAAATTTGGAAACATTCAAAGGTCGAGCAATATTCTAGAATAGATTTATGCAATACCCTTGATGCCATTGACATGTGTCACACTCATGACGTGTCCTACGTATTTTACTCTAAAATGGTCTTTTTCTCAGCAGAAAAAAAAAAACCTATGTGATCACGATGTATCACCTGCTGATATACTTTTTCTCAACAAAGTTGGCATTCACAAGTTAGCCTTTGGCTATATATGCAGCCACTGACTTAGTGACTTTTATTATTGTACTCACATTGTTGTTACAAAACCTGTCTTTGAAATGATCATCTAACTGGGTTGATAAACCTATTCCATCATTTGCAAAAATGGTACTACTAAACAATCTCGGGTCATGGTGGTGGCAAGTGAGCAAGAACGAGTTTACTATGGCAGTAGTCACCGTTTCAGTGGCGATCATTGCTATACTATGGTACACTTTGTCACATTCAAGCTCCTCACAAACATTGCCGCCCGGTCCTCGTTCCTTGCCAATTGTTGGGTACCTTCCGTTTCTTAATCCTGAGTTGCACAAGCAGTTCACCAACCTGGCTCACACCCATGGCCCCATCTTCAAGATATATTTGGGAAGCAAGCTTCATATCGTCATAAACACTCCTGAATTAGCAAAGGCGGTGGTTCGTGACCAAGATGAGGTCTTTTCTAACCGCGACCAAACAGTTGCCGCCTCAGCTTTTAGTTACGAAGGCCAAGATTTAGTAATGTCCGACAACAACTCCAATTGGCGTAACCTTCGTAAGATATTTGTCCGTGAGGTCCTAAGCAACAAGAATCTTGAAGCATGTCGTTGTTTTCGAAGAGATGAAGTTAGAAAAACCATCAATAAGATTTTCAGTAAAATTGGTACTAAAATCAACATTAGTGAGATTTCTTTCTTGACAGAGGCAAACGTCATGACAAGCATGGTTTGGGAAAACACATATGTTAAAGGAACACATGATAGCGATTTTGGAGCTGAGTTACAGATGGTGTCAGCAAAGGCCGCTGAGATTTTGGGACAGCCAAACGTGTCTGATTTTTTCCCTAGTCTTGCGTGGTTCGATCTACAAGGTATCAAGCGCAAAATGTTGAGGCAACGAAACAAGTTGGATGAAATTTTACAAGAATCATTGAAGATCGAAGCAAATCTAACTCCAAAAGTCACAAGATGGAGTTGGGGATAGCATGAAAGAAAGATTTTTACAGGTGTTGTTAGATCTCAAGGACCAAAAAGATCCAAAGTCACTTAACCTCATCCAGATAAAGGCACTTCTCTCGGTACGTTATTCTTATAACATTCTTCATTTTGTTAAGTTTTGTTTGACGGCTAAACTGAAATTTTGTTGCATCAGAATATTATGATTGCAGGAACAGAGACAACAGCAACACTCATAGAATGGACAATGGCGGAAATTATGAAGAATCACACTGTAATGAAAAGGATTCAAGAAGAATTGGTGGAAATAGTAGGAGTAAACAACATAGTGGAAGAATCTCATATCCCAAAATTGAGATACCTCGATCGACAATTAAGGAAACATTAAGGCTGCACCCTATATTCCCTTGATTTTCGACGATCTCAAGCCAGGATTGCATGGTAGGTGGATATACAATCCCAAAGGGTTGCACGGTCTTTCTAAATGTTTGGTCAATCCATCGGGATCCTCGTTACTGGGACGATCCCTTGGATTTCAAGCCTGAGAGGTTCTTGACTTATGAGGAGACAAACAAATTGGATTACACTGGTAAAAATTTGAATTTCTTCCGTTTGGATCAGGGAGAAGAGCATGTGCAGGCATTCCGCTGGCTGAAAAATGCAAATGTTTATATTGGCTTCACTCTTGCACTCGTTTGACTGGTGTTTGCCAAATGGTGAAGAGCATGACCTTTCAGAAACATTTGATATTACACTAAAGAAACGAAAACCACTCATCGCTATCCGTCTATAAGGTTGTCGGATGCAAGCCTCTACAATTAATAATGCAAAACTCTTAACGTCTACATGGTTAGTAACCTTAAGTTTTAGTTCCACTATCGTTTCAGCAAAACCCACCTAAATGTAAGTTCTTTTCTATGTTGATCAAATGTGTACCATGCCAGGCAATTAAGAGTTTTAGTTCCACTGTTGTATTTACAATAATTTGTTAGAAGAAGGTGTTGTCACATTGATGTGTAATAATGCAAAGCCCACCTAAATGTAAGTTCTTTTCTATAAATGCAAAACTCTTATCGGTATACATGGTTAGGAACCTTAAGTTTTAGTTCCACTGTTGTATTGTAAATATTGATTGATCGTTTAAGCAAAATCCCACCTAAATGTAAGTTCTTTTTTATATATGTTGATCAAATGTGTACCATATTCTACTACGAGCCTTTAAAGTATTGTCTGTAAAACGAAGTGTTATGTTTCTATAATATTGTATTTTGTTGTTTTAAGTCACAAAATATCTAGGGCCTGTTTGGTTTATGGGTAAGAGGTGCAAGGAATGTAATCGTTCACTAGCTTAGTTGTTTGTTTGACAAATTGAGTAATCAAAAGGTATAAAAAAACCCATAAAAACCATACCAGGCAAGAGAGGAGACTTTTATAAGTCGTTCTCAATCCTCACAGTTTTTTTCATTTATTCAGGTTACAAATTATTTGTTTGATGGTAAAACAAATGTTTTGGATGTAAATGTTCTTCATGATTAGTTTATTACCTACTTGTTCATAATCGTTTCCACTATATATATGATCGTTGCTGAAGATGGTAGAGGTCCCGATCAGGTTGTTTTAATTAACTAGCCAGTTAGGCTAAACTAGTACTTCGTAGTTCCCCAGGCCAGCTATGATTGTTGCCGAAGATGGTTCAGTATCATCAAACCTGCTTCGTCACTATGGTCGGACATGGATCATCACATTATCGGACCTGCTTTATTTTTGGGTGCGACCCTGTCAGTACATCATCGATCATCTCATCATCATCATTTATTCCAAATTGGGGGAAGTTATATTGATGCAGGTGATTGAGTGAGATGGGGCTTAATTGGTTTATAGAAATATACGTGTTATTTGGTTCAGTTCATGGACGTATGTAGAATTTGGTTTGATATTTTGTTGTTGGGATTTCTATTTCAAGTTGAACGAGATGGATGATGAATGATGTACGACGAAGAAAGAAAACATCTAACAAAGATAGTGAAAAATTGAGGGGATGCTTGGTTCAAATTAAGGAATGGGAATGACAAAGATAATAGAAATACTAAGGAATGCAATGCCATAACCTCTATTTTGTTGAGTAATGGTTGATTACATTAGTTTGGGTAATGCTCCATTCTATTATATTGAATCAATCATAGTTAATAATTATGTTTCTCATTTCTCACCCTTTAATACCACCAACCAAGAATGCCCTGAGTATGAAGTTTGTAATTTTTTATTTTATTTTATTTATTATTATTATTTTATTTATTAATTGATTCACAAAGACGAAAGTGAAGAAAGATGGTTAGCGGATGTTTAGAGGGCTTGGCCAAATTATATTTTGTATTTGCTTATGTTGTTATCTTGACCCATTATATTGTTATTAATACTGAAGCAACATCCATATTGAAAGTGAGTTTATAAGATCAAATATAAGTCTGATGGGAAATTGAAATTTTTAAAGTTACATTAGCGGCTAAAAGTTAAAATCAAATGGAAGGAGTTGATTTTGATGAAAACTTTTCATGTTGTGATTGTGACTGTTTAGATGCTTAATCTATACTACTTTATAAAGTGTTTGGGACTTTCTAAATAAAGAAGTCTTAAAATTTTTAAGACCAAAAACATTTCTTTAATAGGAAATTAATAAGCCATTAGTTAATGTTATTCACCATATAGCTTCCATGACAATTTTCATAAATAAAAAGTAACATCCCTTCAAATATTTATACAGTCCATTAATACAGTCAAATATTTATACAGTCCATTAATTGTCTACTTGTAACAACCCAAACCTCAATGGTATATAAGCCAACCTAAAAACACAAACACCAATATGAAACACACTCTCTTTTTTTTCCGAGCACCGATCAAAAGACAACACACAAAATTCGATAAATCTACTCTCATCTTTGTGTTCAGTTACCTACAGTAGAAATAAATAAGATTTGCTTCTCCGATTATAGCAATAGAATGACAAATTTTATTTGGATATGAAATAGTTTGCATTGTTATTGATTATAGTTATTTTAATTAAAAGTTGTCATTCATTCGTAAAGTTACTGTTAGAAAAACGTATAGATCAAAATATTGCTCGTCGTAAAATTATGCACAGGGTACCCGCCGCCGCATTGCGCGGGTACCCTTCTAGTTAACTTAGATGTGCAGAATAGTTGGACTTTATATCAAATAGATATTAATAATGCATTTTGCTATGGTGATTTAACTTAGACTGTTTACATGTTTTTACCATGTGATTATTTTGATGGTAATGAGAAAAGAGTCTGCAAATTGAATAAGTCACTATATGAGTTAAAACAGGCAGTTAGACAATGGAATGCTAAATTAACTTTTGCTTTACTTGAAAATGGGTTTCTGCAAAGTAAAAGTGACTACTCTTTGTTTACTAATTCTAGTGATAATGTGTTTATTTCATTACTTGTTTATGTGGATGACATTATTATCACTGGAAATAGTCTTTCTGAGATTGAAAAATTTAAGTAGTTTCTGAAAACCAAATTTTTATTAAAGACCTTGGTAAATTGAAATATTTCTTAGCATTGAAGTTTTAGAAGCTGATAAAGGCTTATGTTTAACTAAGCAAGTATTGTCTTGATCTTATTTTTTAGTTTGGTATGGTAAACCTTCTCTTATTCCTTCGCAACTTAACATTACTATAAATTCTAAACCAACTGATAATGATCTAAAGTTAAAAAATATAACTGAGTACCAAAAGTTTATTGGTAAACTTATTTACTTAACTACTACCAGACCTAACATTGCAAATACAGTTTCTTGTTTAAGTCAGTTTATGCATAGTCCTTTGAAATCACATTTGGATATTGCTTTTAAGGTAATCAAGCATCTGAAAGGATCTCCAGGTAAGGGTTTAAATGTTTTTAAGAATGTTGCATTTAGTATTGAGTTGAAAGAATACTCAGATGCAGACTGGGCAAGATGTGTCACAACTAGAATGTCTATTACATGTTATTTTGTTTTTTTAGTGTGAATCATTAGTCTATTGGAAAAGCAAAAAACAAGGCATTATTTTAAAATCTTCAACAAAAGCGAAGTATAAGACTCTTGCTTCTGTTACATATGAAATTATATGAGGTTTGAAAATTTTGACAGATTTAAAATGTAAGGATCTTTTACCGGTCAAAGTGTTTTGTAACACTAATTTAACAATTAAGATTGCTACCAATCTTATTTTTCATGAAAGAACAAAACACTTAGAGATTGACTTACATTTTGTGAGGGAATATTTTTTTCTTGGGTTACAGAAACTGTAAAGATAGACACTGCTGATCAAATATCAGATGTTCTAACAAAAGGATCGGATACAAAATAACATAACCTGATGTGTTTTATGCTTCAGCTTATTGATTTAATTCAGAATAAGATTAAGGGAGGGTGATAAAATTATAATCTTATTTTGAAATTATATTAGAGGAACTTAATATGTCATTTTGTATTTTGTAGTTTGCTTTGTCTCAAGATGTTGGAGCTAAGTAGCATGTTCATCATAGTTGAAGGACTGTATGTATCCAAGTCTCAAAGATCAAAGAGTTGGTGTAAAAAAGCTCACCCGACACGATTGTACGAGGTCACAATTCACCCAACACGATCATCGAGTTGGTGTAAAAAAGCTGAGAAAACCCTACTTGGTCTCATAACATACATGTCCTTTCTTTATCTTCTCTCTCAAAAGCTTATACAAACCCTTATACTCTCTCTCTCTATTTCGGTCTTGTTGATCTTGTTGGTTCTTTCAGTACTTTTTAAATTGTAATAGAACTATTATCAATTTTGATAATAGTCTCACACCTAATTAGTAGTGGTGGGATTTGGATTGTTTGGTGATTGTTTCCTGATTAAGATCAAGTCTTGTGATCTTGTGGTTTTGTGGTTGTGTTATTGTTCTTGAATTGAGATTCAAGAGCTGCTACTTTTTTGGTCTAAAATTTGTTCAGATAAGTTGTTGGTAATTTCACATATCGAAAGGGTGATTATCAATTACTCCCCCCGTCTCATATTAACTGTTCACTTTAACTTTTTTAGGTCTTTCTATTTCAAATTTGACTTTAAATATTTTTGTTATGTGATATAATATTTGATGAAAAATATATGAATAGATTGATTTTACATGTATTTCCGTTGGTATAATTTTTGTTAAATTTTAAATAAAGCAAAAAAAATATATATTTTAGATCAAAGTTGAAAAATAAATACTTTAAAAGTCAAAATTAGGCAATTAATATAGGACGAGGTTAGTAACTAGTTATAATTGTTTGTCTACGAATGATTATTTAATATATGGGACCTCATAATAATTAACTTGTTTTTGCAGATAAACAAGGTGTAATTGTTAAAAATCTTTATGAAACGAATGCGGATCATATTTGTTTAAATAGCTTAGTCTTGAATTTGTTGATTATGCTTAATGCTTGCTTTATTGCCTTAAAATCTTGAAGAGTATTATATGTTTTAAAATCATTAGATTAGAATTTAGTAAAGCTTATTCTAATACTTGTAATAAATTTTTTAAAACCATCCTCAAAATAAACAATCAAAATATCATTAACTAATCCAAACAAATGTTATTTTAATCTCTTTAATGTGTTTTCATCATCATTTCGTGTTATTTGTCATCTTAAGTTTTTAATCGAACATCCAAACCATTACACAAGAATCAAACTTTAATTTCATATGAATCTTTGCGAATGACCTCGACTTACCAAACCTTCTAACAACACACGATAAACGGATAAAAAGAAAAGATAGATATTGGATATACTTGCGAATTTAAACCGATAAAGAAAAGGATAATGCCAAACCCTCTTACTACACACAACAACTACACACGTTTATAAATTAAAAGCTTTTTGGACACACTAGAGGATAATATGATATATTGTAACAATTATATTGTTATTAGTTTTGGATTTTTCGTTGTTCTTTGACTAGAGATTTGGGAGTTTGGATAAAATATTTAGTCAGTCAAATTTTTTATACATGATCCACCAATTTTGAAGAAGTGAAGGACATTGTATAAATATACTCGCATCCATTGTTTGGTAATAGTCTTATGTTTGTTGGGTGATAGTTTGTCTGTCTAGAAAATTTTCATAGCGCAACAGAATAACTTTTTATGGTTGAGATTTAGTCAAAAACTTAGCAGGGTGATTGCCTGTTAAGCTATGAGTATCCTGTAACTTAAATTTTTAGTGAACAATGTTTTTTGATTGTACATTGTTCGTGATAATAATTTTATGGATGACAAGAACTTTAGGTTAGAGTAACTTTAATCAACAGCAAACTATTTCATACAGTAGTACTAAATTGTAATCAAATTGGGAATGAAAATGACTATTATGATGGAATGAACAAAAATCTTGTTTGGTTATAAGTTTACAATGAAATGCTAAAAGAAACAGAAAATGGTGGGAGAGGAGGACTATAAATTAAAAAATAAAATCCTGGCTACCGAGAGATGCAAATAAACACGATATTTTTATATATTATGAACGATTAAAATAAATTATTTTTTTATAATATAATACTTAAAATTGTCATATGTGATTGTAACATGTTTGAAAATCGTGACACAAGTTTATAATACAACGAATCAAGAAAACTATGAAATTATTTTATTTCAGGACATACAAATGACTTTTAACCAGTTTTCAATAAAATATGGTAATATGAAATTGGGTTTTAACATGTGCCGTACGATTATTAAAGACACAAAAGGCGAGATTCGACGAAAAGGACATCCAGGACTCACAAAAAATACACTTTTCAAATAAAATATCGGGTCCGGACGTCCTTTTTCGTGAGTCTCATGTCCTTTTTGTGTTTAAAGGCATACGTTAGAAAATCCTATGAAATTATATGTTTGGGATTTGATATGGTTTTATAAGTATTCAAAAATATATATTAAAATTATATAGTAGGCCTCGATAGAGTCTATAAAGTAAACACTAAGGGAGGAGTGTGCAGATCTGTGTCTGCTAGACGCCACATCACCTCTATCCAATAAAACCTCCAACTCAAAACTATCCAATTTTACCCTAACACTACCCGATTGGAGGAGTGGTACCTAATGCCGATTTTTTATTTTTTATTTATTTATTTTTATATTAAAACATACCATTTCATTAAAATAAAACATTACATAATACTTTAAAAAATACACATTACATAATACTTAAAAAAGAAACATAACATAATACTTAAAAAACTAAATAAAATCAAACTTTAAGGGCTCAAATTGTAAATTAGTTATTTAAAAAAATAAAATAAACAAAGAAAAATGGATAAAGAAATCCTCTAGTCATCATCTTCTTCATGTACCTGCAAATCCCAAATCTACACTTCCCGATTTTTTCTTTTCTTTTTTTTTTTTTTTTTTTTAAGTCACAAACTAGCCGCCCATTCAAATCTTCAAACCTTTCCCCACAAACTCGCTCGGCTTCACAACTCAAAATGGAAACCCGATCAAGCTACCCGATGCGGAGGAGGCGGTGTACCCGCTCGGTACCCTACTGATCATCTACCGTGCCTACTCCTCCTCCCAAGTTACAATAACATATGAATGTGAGAAACTGACACTTTATTGTCAAATTTTATGTTGTTCATTATCATAAAACGAAAACACAGACAATGCACATAACTTTTATTTACTTTTTTTTTTCCAAAAAAAACAACAATTTTATTAAACCCAAAAAGGACAAGAACGATACACGATGCATCTAAATGTGAATAACTTTAAATATACTACTTAAAAAGCTATCTAAACAAAAGATTACTAAATCAAGACAATTTATTTTGGTTACCAATAAATTCATGTTTACCAAAGGACAAATTCCTACCATTCATCTAGTTTAATCTGATCGTGAACATTAACCTAAGATTTAAAATGTAAACCTAAACCCATTTTTTTTTCTTGTCTTTTTGTCTTTCTTTTTTATTCAAATATTTTTTTTTGTCTTTTAATTTTAAATTCACGTTCTTTATTTAATTCACGTTTTTTTTTTTTTTTTTTTTTTTTTTTTTTAAATTCACGCTATTTTTTTTTAATTCGCGTTTTTTTTATTCGTTTTTTAATTCACGTTTTCTTCGCCTTCATCGTTTCATATGTTTTCATCGTTTTCATCTGTTTTCGTTCGTTTTTGTCCGTTTTCATACGTTTTCGCCCGTTTTCATACATTTTCGTTCGTTTTCATACGTTTTCGTTCCATTTTCATCCGTTTTTAAACGTGTTTTTACGCTTTCATACGTATTCGTCTGTTTTCTTATGTTTTAATTTGTTTACATTTAGATTAAACAAGTTGATTTTGCTTTACACACATAGTTATTTAGTGTACTTTTGTTCATTATTTAAGTTGTGATTGATTTTGTCTATTTAATGGATAAATTGTGAGTATTTCAATAGGTTTTACAACGGGATTTGAAAATATCTATGGTTGATCAGTGAAGAAGCTATGGTTAAACAAAGCACAACATCTTCATAAACAAACCGAAGAAGCTTAAACACATGTTACATCACAGGTGATATCACGTGTGGTATCAAGTGTGGTATCACAAGTGATATCACACGTGATATCACAGGTGATTTCACAAGTGATATCATCTATGATATCACAATGATTCAATAGAATAGAAGAAGCTGACATATCTATGATGTCACCAGTGATATCAAATTCTCCTCCAAAAAGTTGAACATCATGAGAATGAGATACACGAAAAATTAGCAATAAAAGTGTGGTAGTTAGTAGTTATTCAAAAGTCATAAGTAATATTACGAATATCAAAAGTGATATTCGAAAATCCTAGCGATATTCAAAATATCACAAAATGATATTACGAATATCACGAATATCACTTGTGATAGTCCAAAACATATGAAAACGTAAGAAAACGGATGCAAACTAAAAAAACGGACGAATACATATGAAAACGGCCAAAAACGTATGAAAGCGTAAAAACAAGCCTCAAAATGAACGAAAACGAAAGAAACCGAATGAAAACGGACGAAAATGGACGAAAACGTATGAATAATGGAAGAAAACATAAGAAAACAGACAAAAACGTATGAAAACGGACAAAACGTATGAAAATGGGCGAAGACGTGAAAACGAGCGAAAATTGATGAAAACGTGAAAGCGATTTAAAACGTATGTAAAGCGAAGAAAAAAAACGAATTAAAAAGCGTTAAAAGCGTGAAAAAGGATGTTAATAACTAAAAACGTGAATTAGAAAGAAAAAAAAAGACAAAAAGTGAAGAAAATTAAAAAGACAAAAAAAAGTGAAAAAAAAAGACAAAAAGACAATAAAAAAAACATGTACTTAGGTTTATTCATTAAATCTTAGGTTAATTCCCACTATTAGATCAAACTAGATGAATGGTGGGGATTTATCCTTTGGTAAACACCAAAATAAGAGTAAGCAAATGAATTATCAAGATAAGTCCACTAGCTTTCTTAGACCCAAGAAAACCTCACAACTTTTGTAACATATTGGATTTCATAAACACATCATAACATATCAAATGGGAGTATGGTTTAGAGTTTTAGAGAGAAAGTGGAAGAGTTTGAGAACTTAGTGAGACAAAGAAAAATGATATTACGAAGCTCCAACCCTTTGCCATGCTAGGAAAAGGGTATTTATAGTTACAAGCTTAGGCGCCTCCTTGGGGTTGTGGATCGGGCATATAGTGGGCAAAGACCGTCATCCTCCACGGTGTTACTTAACAGACTACTTACTAACACTAAATGACTACGACTACAAGCTTTCTAACGATTACATATACTTGAGGTGACCGACTCTTTAACTACCCGATTTTCTAAAATTAACAATCTCCCCCTAAGGGAGGTGATTCGCGGCATCCTAGCCTACTTTATTTATCAACCACTTGTGAATGGTTAACAACTAAAGTCAAACTAAAGAAACCGTAAATGCAATAATCCGAGGTAGTACAGTTATATTCCCGGGTCGTTAATTCCCCAACGAGGTTGTGATATCCTGTGATTGAACGAATGTGTTATATAGTTTGGTTGATCAGGAATAGGTTTATGATTGATTTGTCACAATACTAAAAGTATAGATAACTCAAATGAGTTATATCAACTAATAAGTAAGATCAAAAACCTAGAAACGTAAAACGTATTAAAAACGTACGTTTAAATTAAATTAAACGTAAATGCATAAAAACAAATCGATTGTAACTATAGTAGGTATTTGCATGTCTTAGCGACTTAAATGCAAATTAAAGAAAATTAAAAAGTTAAAATCTATTAAATAAATGCTATCACTATTTTTAAAATGATGAACGTTTAAAACTAAAAACGTACGTGAACGTGACAATTACGTAAACGTAACAAAATAAAAAGTGAAAAGTGATCAATATAAACCCCACAAATGTGAAATTTATATTTTTGAGATCCTAAGAATAAAAGAAAATTATTATAAACAAGAAAATTATTTATTATTAATTAATTACTATTTAATACTATTTATTAATACACTATTTAATTAAAAAACTAAAATAAGGCTAGAAAAATAAAATTAAAAACTTAGAAAAATCTAAAATATTATAAAACTTATTTTAAAACTAAAAATATATTTATTATACTATTTATCTATTTATTATTAATTAATTAAACTAGTATTAATTCTAAATATTACTAGATGACAAGATAAAAATCGGAAAAATTTATAAAACTATTTTAATATAAAAGAGATTTAATAAAATATAAAAATACGAAGTGCTTATAAATAAGCTAAAAGAAAATTAAATAGATAGTTTCTATTAAATAGAAGCTATCACTATAAGTATTTTTGGCTTTTGTGGTTTTCTTTTATAAAACTATTAAAATACTTAAAATAAGAAACTATTACAAAACAACTAACTTGAAACCTGAATAAGCAATGTAAGTGCTTATTACCCCAACAGATTGACTTTTACATTGACTTAGAAGGAAATAAGCTCAAATGAGCTTATGTGAGTTCACTAGGGTAGATTCTGGTTCCAATAAGTTACTTATACAGATTTAACAAGATTCAACCAATTAAGTATCTTGAATAAGCCACAGAACACAAATAAGCACTTAGCTTATTGGATTCTGAGACAGAAAATGGGACAACCTTGTGAGGTAAAACCAAGTGGGGTCCACTATGATCTAGGCCAAACAAAGGGTCAATGGTTCAAGCCTGGTAGGAGGGGGGTTGGAAGAACCAAGATTGAAGGTATAGGACCCACTGATGAGCTCAGAAAGAGCTTGTGAAGTGAGGGGTCCAAAGCGATTTACTCGATTATATGAGTGAGTGAAAATGAGCTAGTAAGCTTGGTAAAAGCTTTAAAACAAGCAATAAAGAAAATAAAAGATTAGTCTGTGTATATATGGTATATTAACAAATATGAACAAGTGGGATCATCGGCTTTGGCTAATAAGCTTGGTAAAGCTTATAAGCACTTCCAATGGCCGAGATCCAAACACCCTAGCAGGCAACCAAGATGGCCAAATTGAGCTTATGAAATAAGCTCAATAGAACTTATTGAATCTTGAACTATAAAGTGGGTGGTAAGGATTCCAAAATACCAAAGCTTGACCAATGGGGACCACTGGGTAGCTTGTGAGGAGCTTATGAAGTTGGGTGGGTTGACTGAACAACCAGTATAACTGGTTGGATGGACAAGCTTAAGCTGAGATGCAGCCCTAGTAAAAGGACTTGTAATGGTGAATTAAAGCTTGAACTGTGAAGATGAGCTGCTTAGCTTCTTAATGAGCCAAAGATCACAAGCCAAAGCTTATTGATGAGCTTATGATGGGCTTGTGAAATTGCTTATTTATCTTGAATGATCGGTGTAGTGGTTTATTTGATAGCACAAGTTTAAGCAAATTAAGCGGACCAAATAAGCAATCAAAGGCAAATAAGCACTTATTTGGATAACTAGCCACAAGGGCATCACAAACAACCAAAATACAGACCAACACTCAATAAACAAGCTTATTCAAGCTTGTGAAAGTGGTGTCAAACCCATGTCTGGGGAGGTCTATGAAGAATCACCAAAAGTTAAGCACTAATTAAGCACTCTAATCGCTAGACGAAGTTAATAAAAATAGCAACAAAGAGATCAAGAACAAGACTATATAAACCTACAAGCTCTAGTCCTAATATCAATTAACAAGCTTACAGTTTAAATCCATGGTTTATTCAAAGTCGGTTAGAATTAAATTTGACTTTTATATTAATACTAAGTTTGACTAAAGTGAGCTTTGATCCTAATTCTTGATTACTTAAGTTATATTAAGCTATGATATGGTGAAATTAAGCTAGGTTATTAACTTTTAAGCTAATATGATGATTATGGACTAAATATTCCTAACAGTTAAATAGCTAGATGGAATTGCAACTAATTTTGACTTTTATACTAATAAGGCCTATATATTATAACAGAACTGAGCTAGTGTGATCTAAGTAAACATGCAGTAACAAGAATTAAGCACAATAACATGCATATACCTAGTGAAACAGCTTGATCCAAACACACCTTAGCAAGGGTATTCTTTTGATTAGTGTTGTATAACACTGATTTAAAACATGAGACTGAATTTAACCACTTGATTATGATTATATAAGATCAGATTAACACAAGAACACAACAATTAACAACTTATAACTATGAATCACTACTACACTATTTTAACTGTCTAACTAAAATTATTAGCAACTAAGATTTTCAACTAACAACCTACTAATTTAACACTAGATTATCACTAACCAATACCAACTAAGCATGAAACAAGAAAGATTAAGCTAAAATAAGAACTAATACAGTAAAATGCTAAAAATAATGAAAATGCTTACAATTTGGAAATGAAATGAACACACAGAACCAAGGACTAAGTAACACTCCTAAATGCTCTCCACAGAGCTCTAAACCAAGGCAATCCAAGATAGCACTTGCTCCTTTGCTTTTTCGCAGTGACTTCTTTATTAATTCCTAATTACTTGTTTCTTTTTGGTATTTTCCTTTTTTATTGATTATTACTAATTAGATTGATCTAAAAGCTTGCTATGGCTTACTGAGAGCCAAGTAGTGTGATTAGAGTCCTCTAATTAACAAACATCAAACCGAAATTAAAAGACTTGAAATGAAAATAGTACAAGTGAAATTGAAACTTGAAAGATAGATTGATATGAGAATACAAAGTTGTTTATTACACTTAGCAAAGCTAATAAACACTTCTAAAACAGAATTGAAGATTACACTAATGATACAACTAGATTAATTTAGGCTACTTTGATCATAAACTAAAGTTAAAATTATGATAGTTCTCTCTTCTGTCTTTCTTCTGTATTTATCACCCTTTTGCATCCCACTAGTCCAAAGATATTATCCCATATCATCTGAGCCCTTGAAAGTCTGTAATTGATCTTGACCATTCAAATCCAATTTTGGCGCCAAATCACTCCACGTGTAATTGAGGCGGTTCTGATACAATTAAGGATTCTTGTTGCATTGTGGAGGTGTAAGGGACACGTTTGGTGTAATTTTGGACCAAGTTGGGGCAGTATTGCTCAATCTTGTGGGTACTAGTGGTATTGGGGTGAAAAATGGGTGTGAAGGGCATTTATTGTGGAGTGTTAGTAGTGGCGGGTGGTGGAAGGAGTGGGTAGGAAGATAGGGGTGGCTGGAAGTGTTAAGGTGGCGATTCTGGTGGAGGGAAGAAGAAGAGAAAACGGGAGGTGTTTGTCTGTTTTATTTATTTACAAAGGCGGGATGGATTGGTATAAGTTGGGCTTTAGGTTTAGGTGAGTGGGCTGGGGTTGTTTGGTATGCATTTGGTTTTTGGGTTTTAATAATAACAAGGGTCCGTTTGTATAATAACTCAACAAGGACCAATTTTGTAAATTGAGCAAAGTTAAGGGGCTGGAATTGTAATTCTCCCAAAGTGTTTTCAAGGACTGAACCTGCAATTAACCATTAGTACAAGGACCACAAGTATAAATTTCATTATTTTAAACCTTAGGGACCAAATCATCAATTTAGAAACTTGAAGGTTAAACTTGTAATTTTCCAAAAGTTTATCATAAGGACCAATATTGCCATTTATAAATAGTATAAGGTTTATTTTGATTATTTTCTTATTTTTAAAACCTTAGGGACTAATTTTGACACTTTTCAAACTTGAGGGACCAAAGTTGTAATTTTGTGATTTTAAACTTCAAAGGATTATTTTGAACAACTTGAATCCCAAGGACCTAAAATGATATTTTTACAAGTTTTGATTAACGAGGACTAGATTTGCCAATTTATCAAAGTTCGTGGACCTAAACTCATAAATTATGTATGTTTTGCATGTTTTCATCGGTTTCATCCTTTTGCACTTTAATACCTAAAACACAATTTGGAGATAATTCCAATATTTTGAAGCATATTTGTATGTTTTCGGATATTTTTGTAGCTTAAATGTGAGCGAAATGATGAGTATTTAGACACTCATCGTGAGGTCACCTCAACTTACATTGATTACAAACATGTATTATACATTTTGGATGTTCTTGGATTCTTGTTTAAGTTCTTTGCTCAGAGTCTGTGAGACTTTGATTCTTCATGTTCCGCATGTTTTGTTATTTAAAGTGGAGGTCTTTAAGCGATCCACGTGATGGTGAGTTTTAGCGGTTTGAGATCATCACCACAGAGAAATCTCAGACTCATCCTTTTGTTGTATCGCCATAATGTGAGGTTGTGACTTTCGGAGCGACATGCTCACATTTTGGATCATGATATCTTCTCATCGAGTAGCGGAAGCTTTGTTGATTCATAATATTTCCAAAGAACGTAGGAGAAGCATGGATTGAAAATATCCGAGCCGATTGATGAAGACATGCACTTATCATGATTTCCGTAGAAGTAAATGTGATGTGTGAGCATGCGGCGATGGAATGACTCCTCAATTCGATCACCGCAACCGCCGGGTGTTCCCGCAGACAACAATTAGCAATAAAAGCGCATGAAAGTGTCTTTGATCACTTCGTTGAATTGAGGTATCTGCCCACGGTTCCCCATTAATCAATACAAATCTTGCTGTGATCGAGTAAAATTTGAAGAATCTCCTTGACAGGTTTCGTGTTGCTCTAGTTGTTCTCTAACCGAACGTCTCAAAGAAGACAACACGGAGTGAGTGAATCGGTAATTGAGATTCAGCGATTGATGAAAAATGATTTGAAAACAATCATGTATTGCTTAATATAAAGTGTTTTGAAATACAACGAAGGTTTTATTATAAAATCAATTATCAATCATATATACCCTTTTAATTTTGAAACATTAATACACGATGATGTGCTACTGAGAAAAGAGTTTTTAAGCACAACGACGGTTTTCAAAAGTATCCGTCAATCCATTTCCTTGACCCCATCATTTCTCTCAGTTGTCACAAGCTTGATCTATTGGATAAATCTCACATGCCACCCACCAAGAGCTTGTTTGATGTTGGCTCAAGAGGATTTCCATCTTCATCGTGACTATTTTACGTATCACTCGGATGTTCGGAAATACCACAAGGATAATGCGTGGGACTCTTAATTATATTCTTACTTTCCACATTGTGTGAAACGATGAAGTCTTCAAGAATAATGTATCCTAACGATATTAATAGATGATCTCTTGGCTCTAGACTCAATAGTGCATATTTGGTTCCTATGTTGGAGACTAGGAGAGTCTCCTTCTTCAATATCAACTATCTCAAGAGAAATTCGATAGATTATGTAGGTTCCCGTGAGAATGAAACAAGTCCTTTTAAGAGGAACTTGAGTAGCTTGGGAAGTCGTAGTGCGATCGTCAACGGGTCCATGACGTCTTGTCTTCAATACCGGTGTTACCTTGGTAACAACCAGTAGCATATGAATTGAACCCGGTTTACGCCACGAGGTTGAATTAATGGAGGCTATTTCTTTTCACCCTTTTCTCATTCAATTCTTTTCATTCTTCACCCCTTCATTGCTTACCGAGACTTCATTACTAGAACCTTGTTGGGTTTGTTCCGATACTAGCTCTGCCTCGATCGCACTTTTCCCATATTCTCATTTTCTCCTTTTATCATCATTCCTAAGGACATCTACACTATCTAGTGGATTGTCCACTGGTAGATCCTCCGCTCTGGCGGAATCGTGGAACGAATACCTAACCTAACCATCCTTATATCTCCATGCATAAAATAAATTGGTCCGTCTTTTGGTACCGCTCATTCCGCTCGAAACCAATTGAAAACCATTTGAAAATCAATCAAAGTACTTGTGATATAAAATCAAAGCGGTTTGTACCTTAATTGTTTATGATATTTTAGAAATGCTCCCTCAACATGTGTTTCAAGTATTAGAAGTCATTTTAACACATTGAGGCAAGAGGACTTTGAAATCTTAGATTGAGAATGAAAGATCCAATCTTTGATTAAAGTTTTCTAAAATGATCACCATCACTTCCGATCAAATCTAGTATTTTAATTACTTTGTACAAAATATTTTGGAAATGATGAGGTTTTCTTTTGATTGCTCCCCTCAATATGTGCATCAAGATTTGAAAGTGTTTTGCACATATTGAGGAACCAACACTATGAGACAAATCAATCACGTTTCAATCCTTTTTGGTTTAAGATAAATGCTCCCCTTAACATGTGCATTGTGGAAAACTAGAAGGGGGGTTGAATAGTTTTACCAATTTAAAACTTCCTTTTAAATATTTAGATTGACTTATGTCAATCTATTTAGTTGTTTATGTTGGATGTTGATAGATAGATATATAAACGCGTAATGAAAGATAAAGAGTAAGAAGCACATCACCACGACACAAGTTATTTATAGTGGTTCGGCTACAAGGACACCTTCCTTGCCCTACTCCACTCCCCGAGTCACCTACTCTAGAGTTCGTAAACACTACACCAATCTCCTTATGGCGGAGAAGCCTTCACAACGTCGCTAAACCTTTTTTCGGTACAAAGCTAAATACCGAGTTCCTTCACACTAAGGGGAACCACACCTATCACAACGTCGCCTACCCTTTATACGGTGCTAGGCTAACCACCGAGTTCTTTCACACCAAGGAGAACTAATCCTATCACAACGTCGCCTACCCTTTATTAGGTACTAGGCTAAGTACATAGTTCCATTACTATGGAGGAACTACTACCCTTCACGACACAACACCGAATCTCAAGGAGATCCACTCCTTGTTACAACATCATCAAGGATATCACCATCCTTGGGAATAAACAAATACTTATATGTATAACGACGCACCGCATCGATTATACGACCTAGGCATTCTTTTCAAATGCAACTTGATTTGATTCATCGGCATCCTTCACTAATGCCTTTGACACAACGCTTGGCACCCTTCACTAATGCCTTCGTCTTGACACCTTTAGCATTCTTCACTAATGTTTTCATCTTGACACTATAGGCATTCTTCACTAATGCCTTCAACCCAACATCTATGGAGAAAGGAAGAACTATCTACAAGAGAACCTTAGTTATCTTGATGATGACAACATGGCAACTCATGGACTTGAGCTTGCTTTCGTCTTCAAGAGGTGGTGATCTTGCCTTTAAGAGGAACCTAGAAGATCACACAAAACAAAGACAAACTACATAGATCACTTGGATCCGAGGTTAGAGGTTAGAATACTAGGGGAAGTATGTGTAAAGTCATGAATAGAAAGGAAGAAATGACTCTCTATTTATAGAGGAAATTCTCTCTTCCCCGGATCCCGGATCCCTTCCACTGGGATCCGCTAGCACAAAGCCGGGATCCGTGGGCGCCTCCTCTTGCCCATGGGTATTTTTGGTTATGGGTCATGGGTCATGGTTATGGGTTGATCCATGGTTTTCTTTCTAGATACAATGAACTTGGTTAAGTGGTATATATAAAACCATGGGTTATGGGTCAATATCATTTGCTAGTTTTTACCCATTTATTATATACTTGTTTTTACCCATTTTACTATACTTAGCTTAAGTATATGCTAACCCAATATGTAAACACTAGTTGTTGTACATATGTATTTAAATCATAAAATCACTTATACTTGTTTTAGTGTTTTATGTGAAAACGTAAGTGTGTTAGGAAACTATTAACTCAAACTATTCACGTATTCTATTTGTTTCGTTAAAATGATTTTACGTTTGTTATCGACAAAACATTAGAAGATCGTAAAATATAAATAAACATTTTACGGCTTATTTGTATTAACAATCTCCCTTTTGTTGATGACAAAACATAAAATTATTTTAAGGAAAAGCTAAAATTGTAAAGGTTTGAATTTGTAGTTTTTACTTTCTTCTCCCCCTTTTTGTCGAAACAAAAAGTGTTAAAGAAACTAACACACTTTTTATATAAAAAAAAATATGTAAAAATGTAAAGAGAGCAAGTGACGGGAATGGCACTCGTCTTAAATCCACCTTGACGAGTCCATCCCTTTGAAAGGGCGTCAAGGACATGACGTAAAATAAACTAATTGTGTTTGCAATTATGTTTGCAAATGGTTCGCTCTAAGTGACGAAGAACGTGCTCCCATTTGAAGATTGCAAAGTTGCAATGGGGTGTCATGAAGTATAGTCCAAAAATCGGATTAAGTTGCAAATGTTTTTGCAATTCGTTTGACACAAAGCTCCCCTAGCTTTATGGTGTCAAAATCTTCATGTGTTATTTTGAAAATCTACAAAGTAAAGGTTAGAAAACAAGAGTATAGTGCATAATTTCCTGCAAATAAAACTCAAGTTAGTAGAAATTTGTGCTTCTGACCACGGATCCCACGGTTCCCTTATTGGAGGATCCGTCTAGGCATTTTGAAGGATCCGACTATCGGTGACATTTTCTTCAAGCGGTGAAGATGTGTCAAACAATGATAGTGTGGAGATAATATATGTGCAATAAAGAGCACAACGCACACAATAAGCAAAACATATAAATGTTCATTCAATAAAACAAGAGATAACCAAACCAATCTCTAAAACTAAGAGAATGAACTAGGACATACAAGTACCACTAAATACTAACTAGTTACTAGACTTAAAATGCTAAAATGTGCATGAGTCTAGGGATGAGTGGACTTGTTGATTTGATCCAACTTTGCAAGAAGATGGTTAAACATGAAATGTATCTCATTTCGTACTTCTTGAACAAGTCCTTGAGTGTTTAGACAATTTGGACAATTATTGTCTTGGTTTGAGCCGGAGGAAAATGGATATTTTGAGGAGGCTCAATGTGTGTTCATGGTCTTCATTTTGAGAGGTATAAAGTGGTTCTAAAAATGAGGTGGTAATGGAACTTCTTCCATATGATCAAGGTTGTTCCTTGTCTCCCATGATGGGCTAGTTGGTGTTGTAGGTGGTTCCCTATTTAACGAAAAGGTTGGTGAATGGGAGTTTCTTTGTGGTGAGTGAAATAATGAATAGATGTTTGGGTGAGGGAGAGGCTCATTCGAGGAATGTAGACCATGCTCAATGAATGATGGTTTTGATGGCTTGCTAGAACTAGCCATGTTTGGTTTTGAACTAGATGATCATTTTTCTAGTCCGAAAGGTTTGATGCTAATCCTTGCGGTTCTCTTAGCTTTGGATGAGTTTGATGAGGTGAAATTCTAGCATCATTATCTCTAATGGAGATGTTTGATGGATGAGATTTCATGGATAATTTGACCTTTTCTTTTGGATGATCCTATGGTTGAAGAGTTGTTGCTAAGAGCCTTAGTCATAGTGATGATAATGCTTGCAAGAACTTCTTAGTTGTCGATTTTGAGATGTGAGTGAGAGTGGTGACTTAATCCTAAGGTTGTTTGGTTTATAAAGAATAATTTCAATTAGGAAATTAAATTCTTGGCCACTTAGAAGACTAGGCATGCTCTTAAGGTTTTGATCACTCTAGGAGGATAATAAATGAATGCTAAAAGTGGTTAGAGAACCAAAGGTGACTTGAATCGAATGGAAGTCGATTGAGGCTCTTTGCACTACGGATCCCACGGATCCCACTTAGAGGATCCGCTGGTTAAAGACCGAGGATCCGCTATCGACTGTGTTTTAGGTGAAATGATTATGCTTTTGTAAGGTTTATTATCAATAGATTTCGAGGTTTTGACTTAATTTTGAATTCTTTAGCGATTGGATATCTCAAATCCTCAACCATAACAAGTAATGGTGCTTAATGATGGTTTGGCCAAGAAAATTGACCTTGGGTAGTCTAACTAAATGTTTGACAAGGATTCCATTTAATTTGATGTGGAGAAATGGTGATAACAAGTCCTAGAAGTCAGATGATGTCCTAAGAGGAATTTACTAAAATCTTTAAAAATAAATAGAAATAAAAAACTAATATTTGACCCTAATTTTGAGTCAAAGATGATTGAGATCAATTTGCTAAAATTAAAAGATATACCTAACTAAGTGCTATCAAACGTGATAGATAATGTGTGAGTGTTGGAGCTGAATTATGGTGAGTTTTGACTAGTTGATAAATCAAAAACATTTCGAAAATATATCCTAGATAAGCCATGAATTAGGGTGAAGTTTTTAATTATTTGAGAAAGACTTAGTTGGCTCTAGTATCTTATGTTTGACATGTTTGAGGTGATCTAGTAGACTATTTTGATGTACCTAAGTCTGTATTGCATATCAGATACCACGGATCCCGCGGTTCCCTTATGGGAGGGATCCGGCTAGTTCAAAATCTGGGATCCGCCAACTGCAGATCAGAGAGCTTTCAGGAAATGTGCAACATTGCACTTTATAGTAAATGCTTTTCCTAGTTGTCTCTATGGGGACTAAATGCAATAATACAACTAATATAATGTATATCAAAGTAGGAAGAGCTAGAATTCCTAGAAAGAGTGACGACGACCACTCAAGGGGTCATAAAATCTCATTATCCAAACACCTAAGTTAGGATTGTTTTAGTGCCAAGATATGGCAATACCTACATACTACGAGCATAGTTTAAAGTGTTTACAAACCATTGTTTGAAATTGTTCATCGTACATTAGAGTCCTAAGACCTTACATTTCTTCTTTTCCTTCACTTCTTCACCTGTCCTCCACTTTTTATCAAACTATCTTCACTTCTTCTTCCTCAAGAAATTAGCGAAGCATTTGAAGATTCCATTGGTTTGTTGCCATTCGGGTGATTCATTAGGGATGTTTGGCAATTGGTTAATGTAGTACAAGGGGTCAAGATTGATATTTTCAAGTGGGTTGCTACTACTCCCTTCACCTTCACCTTCTCCTTGCCTTTCCTCTCGTCAGGAATCCGTGGGTGGGTGTGGCCTCTTGCCTTCCACCATAAACCTTGTTGTTCTACCCTCGGTTAATGGTACCATAACCTTATTGCAAAGGCTATGATCCAAGGATTGTGGAGAAGGGTCTAATGCAAAGATGAATTTGGCGCCGGATTAGAAGCATTGCATATGGAAGCACCATTTTGTCCATGCTTCTCATACTTGCCATTATCTTGATCATGTAGTAGGCAATGTTGAAGCGGGTCTCGGTCATAAGACAATAGATCATGAAGCTTAGACATGCGTTGGGGTGATCCTTGTTTCCTACTAGACACACCACATTCTCCCTTATCACAATTTCCCATTTTTTATATAATGCATACATCTCCGAAAGCTCCATTTGAAAAGGATCCCTATAGATCACTTTCGACTTTCTAGTCACCCTTGATGGGGATGCTCTAGGCATAACCACGGTGTCCACCCCGTGGTTGCTTCTGGATTATTGTGTGATAAATGTCGTGATGATCAACCATAGAGTGTAATTCCTCCAACGACCACTCATTAGAGTACATGCAAACACCATCATGTGGCACTCCTATTATTCTTCCAAACTCCTCAAGTGAAAGGGTGAACTCGTGTCCATTTATAGTGAATTCAATTGAAATGGACCCATCATCATTTCTAATTATACCCATAGTCTTGTAGAACTTAAGCACAAAGACCGGGCAAATTTGCTCATTTATATCCAATAAACAATCAAACCCAATAGTTCCAAGTACTTCCCTCATGTTGGTATTTGCAAGGAATGATGGATCAACAACTCTACCTTCATGAAAGAGTCTCCTTTCAAGCAACTTAAAGGCTTTCCTATCGTCCGGACTTAATCCATTTTTCCTATGGTACATGGGAATGTAGTGAGTGACGTCTTGGTAATCTTGTTGCTTGTTGCTTGGCATGATGTTCCTAAACAACACAATCACAATTTTGCTCTCATCATCTTTGTTGAGTTCAAGAAATGTGTTTAATTCGTATTAACAATGTTAATTCTTTGATTTAGATTATCTTAGAAAACAATGTGGTGACAAATTATGATAAACCCATTTGAACCCAACTCTTAAAGATGAAGGAATTGTAATTCTAAGAATCAAGGAATTAAATTAACAATGTAGTGAAGATTATACTTACACAAGTGATTGTTAAGCTTGAGAAGAATGATCAATTTGCTCCTATGAACATTACATGAGTTTTTGTTCGTGAGTCTTTGAAGTGAGTATGATTGTGGAACATCCACAGTGATCATTTTTTAGCTTATACTGTCTTCTGTTGCACGGATCCCGCGGATCCCTCTCATATGGGATTCGGCTAGTGTAAACTTAGGGATCCGGCACGACAACAACAAATCAACTCAAAAATTCCTTGATAACTTTGGTTTGGGAATTCTAAAACGCCTAGTGTTTTGGTGTTAAGGTTCTAAAACTTGTGGTTTGAGGTTTTGACGATTTAATACTATTCCTATTAGACGAGGTTCCCTTTTTAAGAATTAGTCATAATTCTTGGGAAGCTTTTCAAACATTATAATAAAATCCCATTTTATCATAATATAAGAAGTTTCACATGGATATTTATTGACATAGATGAAGTGTCAATAAATCTTTTGTGATGAATAATGATTGAGGTTATCGAATAACCAAGATATCATTATTACAAGTTGATAATGAATTCTATACAAATAAGTCGGAGAAAACTAATTTGATGATGACTATAATATGAATAAGTAATAGAACAATTACTAATAAATCATGCAACTAAGATTTTAATAATAATAATAAGGTATATAATTAAAGATCATACCTTTTCCAAATATTCTTTTAAAGAAAAGAAGTATTTAGATGTTTTGTGATCTTCTTGGAATCTCCAGATTAATGTTGTAAGAATACTTAAACATTCTTTTTGCGAAAAGAAATATTTAGATAAATTCTTTATGATTTTCTTGGTAACTCCAAATCCAATTATGGATAATGCTTTAAGAGAGAAAAAAATATTAGAGCATTTTATCATTGTCCAACAATAAACAATATACTGATTTTTTTTTTTAAAATATGACAAAAATAATCCTTCTTTGTAATTTTCAAACATACATGGATCGTATCAAGTTTTTAAAGTACAGCATACTCTAAGAAACTTGGTAACGAAGCTCTGATACCAATTGTGGAAAACTAGAAGGGGGAGGGGTTGAATAGTTTTACCATTTTAAAACTTCCTTTTTAAATATTTAGATCGACTTATGTCAATCTATTTAGTTGTTTATGTTGGACGTTGATAGATATATATATAAACGCGTAATGAAAGATAAAGAGTAAAGCACATCACCACGACACAAGTTATTTATAGTGGTTCACTACAAGGACACCTTCCTTGCCCTACTCCACTCCCGAGTCACCTACTCGAGAGTTCGTAAACACTACACCAATCTCCTTATGGCGGAGAAGCCTTCACAACGTCGCTTAACCTTTTTCCAGACAAAGCTAAATACCGAGTTCCTTCACACCAAGGGGAACCACACCTATCACAACGTCGCCTACCCTTTATACGGTGCTAGGCTAACCACCGAGTTCTTTCACACCAAGGAGAACTAATCCTATCACAACGTCGCCTACCCTTTATTAGGTACTAGGCTAAGTACCTAGTTCCATTACTATGGAGGAACTACTACCCTTCACGACACAACACCGAATCTCGAGGAGATCCACCCTTGTTACAACATCATCAAGGATATCACCATCTTTGGGAATAAACAAATACTTATATGTATAACGATGCACCTCATCGATTATAATGACCTAGGCATTCTTTTCAAATGCAACTTGATTTGATTCATCGACATCCTTCACTAATGCCTTTGACACAACGCTGCACCCTTCACTAATGCCTTCGTCTTGACACCTTTAGCATTCTTCACTAATGCTTTCATCTTGACACTATAGGCATTCTTCACTAATGCCTTCAACCCAACATCTATGGAGAAAGGAAGAACTATCAACAAGAGAACCTTAGTTATCTTGATGATGACGGCATGGCAACTCATGGACTTGAGCTTGCTCGTCTTCAAGAGGTGGTGATCTTTCCTTTAAGAGGAACCTAGAAGATCACACAAAAACAAAAGACAAACTACATAGATCACTTGGATATGAGGTTAGAGGTTAGAATACTAGGGAAGTATGTGTGTAAAGTCATGAATAGAAAGGAAGAAATGGCTCTCTATTTATAGGAAATTCTCTCTGTTCCCGGATCCCACGGATCCTTCCACTGGGATCCGGCTAGCACAAAGCCGTGGGATCCGTGGAACGCCTCCTCGCCCATGGGTATTTTTGGTTATGGGTCATGGGTCATGGGTTATGGGTTGATCCATGGTTTCTTTCTAGATACAATGAACTTGGTTAAGTGGTATATATAAAACCATGGGTTATGGGTCAATACCATTTGCTAATTTTACCCATTTAGTATATACTTGTTTTACCATTTTAGTATACTTAGCTTAAGTATATGCTAACCCAATATGTAAACACTAGTTGTTGTACATATGTATTTAAATCATAAAATCACTTATACTTGTTTTAGTGTTTTATGTGAAAATGTAAGTGTGTTAGGAAACTATTAACTCAAACTATTCACGTATTCTATTTGTTTCGTTAAAATGATTTTACGTTTGTTATCGACAAAACATTAGAAGATCGTAAAATATAAATAAACGTTTTACGGCTTATTTGTATTAACATGCATGAAAAATTTGAAATCGTTTGACACATGTAGGGAGGAGAGCTTGTTATTATATTTCTAAACCACCTCTCGAATTATCAGTTTATATTCAATTTAAATCACAAATTCTCCCTCGATCACAATTTTCAAATCCTTTGAGATTTGTGATCTCTATTGATTTAAATTATTTTGAAAACTTTTGAGGAGAATTGTGACTTACTTTTGAAAATATTTTAATCGATAAAGATGAGATTCAAACTTTAAACTCCATTGTTCAAACATGCATAAATATCTTTTGAAAACATAACCTTAGCCAAGGTCCGGGTCCAATTGTACAAAACAAGTTTCTTTTTGATTATCCAAAATAGACCTTGCTCGTTTACTTGCCAATTGTTTGAAAAATAACCTTTTGATTTTATTGAAACCATTCTCCCTCAATCAATGACATAAGTTGTTGATTGAGTGTTAGAGATTTTGACAAATGATAAGTCCGGATGATTTTCAAAAATGTAGAGTCCGAGTTATTTTCAAAGCAATTTTGTTTTCATTAGATGACAAATATTTTTCGAAGAATATTTATTAGGAAAATATTTGTGAAGGAAACATTTGTCTTTTGGCGACAAACATTTGTTTTAGAATCGAGCATGAGGTTTTAAAATAAGATTAAGCATAGCTCGTTCTTTCTTTTAAAGCGGGTTCTTTTTGAATTGACAATAAACCATCATTTTCTCCATCCCATTTTTTAAAGGTTTGTGTACAATCGAACTTCATCTAAAGACCCGTGTCATTCTTTGAGTGACAAATCAAAGTCCGTAGATGTTATCGAAGAATAGAAATAGATGGGAAAATAGTATTTTTGGGTTTTTCAAATATTTTCCGATTTTTATGGATTTTAAAATTTTATATTTTTCTATTTTCTTTTTGTAGGTTTTATAATTTTGTATTTTGCTTTTTGAATAATTATATACAAGAGATAGATGAAGAAAATCCTTTACTCCTAGTCTTCCTCTTGAAAACGTTTGAGTGTTTCCGGTTGTAGACTCTTAAGTCCAAGTCGTGGAAGAATGAACTCAAAACGTTCTCTAGGAAGAGCTTTAGTGAAGATGTATGCCGGCTGATATTCAGTTCTCACAAAATATAGTTCCACCACACCTTTCTCCACTTGCTCCCTGATGAAGTGATGTCGAATGTCGATATGCTTTGCTCTTGTATGTTGAACGTTGTTGCATGAGAGAGCAATGACACTTTTGTTATCACAATCTGAGGGAATTTTGTTGAATTCAAAGCCATAGTCGATAATTGAGATTTCATCCATAGGATTTGAGCACAACAAGATGACATGGCTATGTATTCACCTCTGTAGAGGATATAGATGTACTCATTTGTTTCTTTGAAGACCACCATGCTTTTCTCCTAAGAATTGAGCTCCACCGAAGTGCTTCGACGTGTATCTTGACACCGCATGGTCTCAGATCACGTATCTCGTTAGTGACATATTGGTGTCCTTCGGATACCAAAGTCCCATATTAATGGTTCCTTAGAGATACCTAAAGACCCGTTTAAGCGCTTCAAGGTGCTTTTGGTATGCTTAGCACAGTATCTAGCACACATGCATACAATGACGAGAATATCGGTCAACGGTTGTGAGGTATATCGGGATCCAATCATGCTTCGATATTTCGTTTGATCAACCATGATCCCCGACCGGTCCTCATCCAGTTTTGTGCGCTCCACCATGGGAGTGTCAACACTCCAAATTTCTTTAAAATTTCATTAGCATATTTAGATTGATTAATAAAAATGAAATAAATAATATAACTTATAAGTTATTATTGTGTCATTGGTTTGTTTTTTTTTTACTAGTTTTTTGTTTTTTTTTTATATATATTTTTTTTATTTTTTAAAAAACACTCAATACTAGCTCAATAAAATATTTAAATATGATTATATAAGTGCTATTACAAAAATGTTAAAAATATTTCTTTACTTAATGACGAACATTCTTGTCACTAAAGGTAGATTTTAGTGACGAACTTTTATGTCGTCATCAACTTGCGTGACTAATTTGAATTGAAAATATCTATCACACAATTTTGTGACAAATTAATGACGAAGTATGTGTTTCGTCACAAACTTTTACCTTGTGACAAAAATTGATGACGAGTATTTATTTCGTCACTAAATGGTCCAATTAGTAACGAGAATTTGGGTCGTCGAAAAATTGTTTTTCACTAAAAGGACTTTTTCTTGTTGTGTGAGTTATATGTTTAGGATTTGATATAGTTTATTCAAGTATTCAAAAAATATATATTGAAATTATATATTAGGCCTTGATAGAGCCTATAGAAGTAAATACTAAGTTACAATAACATATGAATGTTAGAAAATTGACACTTTATTGTCAAATTTTATGTTATTCATTACCAAAACAAGATAACACAGAAAATACACATAATTTTAAGCGACTCTTTTACGTTAGTTTCACGAGGTAATATAGTCAATCACATTTATAACTCAACCTAGTTAATTCAACCCAAGAACTATTCCACGAAACAAAAAGTGATATTCTTTGAACAAATAATATCGGTGTTCTGAGTCCTCACCACTTAAGTATGACTTCATAAAAGTCAACTGGTAAAGAAAGTAATAGCTCATGTAATTTTACCCGGATTAACAAACAAATTTATACATTATCAACTACTTAGCTAGTTGACTTATAACATCAACTATATCGGTGTTTGATTAAGCGGAACATAAGCGATACTACGGAGTCATTGTGCGATACATGTTAATTTCTTGATTCGTTACAAAATATAGAAGATGAAGTTGGGACCAACTTCAAAACGTTCAATGCGAATCTTCAAATGATCTACACAGATGAGATTGATATCCGTAAACTGTTGAACCGACAAAAGCTATGGCCTAAGTTGATGATCTGCTTTGCCACCTTATGCGCTAAAACAAGTATACAAATTACAAACATATAAGTTATGAGCGTAGTGTTACGGTTTAATAGAATTTAACACATGGCATGGTATTCATCAGCGAAACATCACCTAGGGTCGCCTTTGGGCGAAGAGTGCTAGGACGCAGTTTGTAATCTTTTCTTTGCTCGAAAGGGTGTCTTAACACCGCTTGAAACATCTGCTGACACCACCAACCCTTTCACCTTCCCTCCAAGTCAAACCGGCAAGCTCTCAACATCAAACCACGCAAACTCAACCATTTTGGCCTTCACCTTCCACTAAACCTCGCTTAAATTCTTGAACAACTTGTCTCCCTTTTTCAGGCAAAACCTCCTCTTCATCAACCATCTTTCCTTTTCCATTTCCTTTAATTTTGTCCTTTTTTTAGCTACAACCCTTCTTCGTCCTTGATTACTACCCTCCTTTCACTCTTGGTGTCTGGTTCCACTCCATGCATTTTTTTCTTATCGATCCCCGCCATTGACTTGTAGTCCTAAAGGTGTTTGACTAAGCATCCTAAAGTTAGCATCTGCTCTACCCAACCCACAACTTCAAAGCGATGTTTTTAAGTAATATTGTGCTAACTTTTGGGGCTTGTGGGCTATGAAGATATCAAGCGAGTCATTTGTTTCACCATTCCAAACAAGGTATGAACATCAACATCGGTATGAATCAAATGAAAACCATTTTGTAGGGATTGTTTAGGATCACAAAAAACAACGCCCATTTTGTTCATTAATCTCGATAACACATTATCAAGGCTTGAACTAAATATATCCTATCCTTTGGTAAAGCGCAGTTAATTAATGAACCTCGTTCATACCGAGTGGGCTATAATCAAAACCCCATTATAGTGGATTACGAGCAGACCTCACCTTCTTCTTCCTTGACATGCTTAAACGTGGAGACGAATATGCTTCATCCTTCATTCTTAGTTTTGTTTTTTAACAATGGGTTTGACTAGATGTGTGTTTGATGCGTGAGTGTGGATGTATGTTAGGTTTCGTTTTAATTGGGTTTTGTTAAATGGGTCGGGTTATTATGATAGTGTTTATGGTTTTGGATCTTGTTAGTTGGGTTCTTTTGGTGATTCCAAACACATTAATTGTGTATATGCGTATCAAGGAAGGAAAAAGGCCAAGTTGTAGGGTACTAGGTTTATAATGTCACAATTGGTCCTCAATTTGGCGGTCGGCCGTTTTGCACTTAAAATTCCAGCGTATTTTTGTCACACAAACTTGACTTTCTTGTGTTTACTAACTTCACAATTAGTCCACGAATTTGGAACGTCCGGTATATTTTGCTATTTATTGGTTAATACACTATATCATTTGCATACCAACAATCACAAGAACAACCTCCCATGGTGACTTCCCACTACTTGAAGAACTCGCCAAATCTTGAACTCCGACTACATGTTTGACTCGATTTCTCTCTTTTATCGAGAGAAAACGATAAGGACATCAAAATTGCTAAAGGACTCAAAACACTTTGGTGACTTGATTCGGGTATGAAGAGCCAAAATACATCTACGAGATCCAAGGCTTTCGAACTACGGTGATGAACTACAAGGTTATCGAGGATCTTATGCAATGTGCAAAAGGCTAATGTGTTGAAGGCGTTGGAGATACGGAGGATGATCTCGGACACACTCGCGGTGTGTGGCAGAACAACTTCCTTGATCATCTTAGGAAGTGTTGAGAAGGAAATGCTATGGTTATGTTTTCCTTTTTTTGGAAAAATATGTACTGAATATTTATGTTCTAGTGTTTTAATATGAAGTTAATGAATCTATATGTTATGTTCTCTTGTTTTAATTGTTAATTATGTTGTTAATTGTTGTATTCGCTCAAGAGAGTTGTAATATGGTTTTGATTGTATTGGGTGTTGGTGGAACTATGGTCCTTGGTCAAGCAGATTTAGAGTGTAGGGGACAGGGTTTTAGTCCCTATCCGGTCTTGCATTAACTTATAGCAAGCACTTTATTCTCACATTTACCACAAATTTGAATTCAAATACATAAACCCAACCCTTTCGGAGAAATTGAGTCAAAATGGGTAAATCTAGAGTTCAAAAGATTAAATGCTCCAATTGTCAAACTGTTGGACATAATAAGTCTATTGTCACAAGGATCGGTACCAAAACCAACAAAGGAAAGTATGGTTCGAGGTAGAAAAAGGCATTGTGATGGCGAAGGCAATGTGTATTCATTTAATTGTCATTTGTATAACGATTGTTCTAGTGTGTTTACATTCTAGTTGATGTACAAATGTATTACTTTTGAAGTGGATGGATGAAGAGGATATAATAAAGACTATGGAACAAGAGTTTTATGATGCTCTTTCGAGCAGAAGAAGAACACACAAATTTGAGGAAAATGAAGAAGCGGTCCGGTGTTGGATGAAGAAGCATTCCAGTTTTTGGAAGAGGAGAATGTACAAAAGAATTGAAGAGGAATGGGAGAGGAAAAATTGGCTTGAATGCAGAGTATGAGGCGACTTACTATGGAGTGTCTGTGGAAGAGTTATATCCAAGACATCCATATGTGCCGGATAAAATTCACGCCCGAAAGTCAAATTCAATGATTTTCTAAGGTTGTAGGCTTCTACTCTTCTAGCCATTTTGTAATATCAACAATATTATGTTTCAACATGCTTTTGTTTTTTGTTGACTTTATAAGTTGACTAGCTTGTAAATTTATGTTGTCTTTACTCCTTATCTACTTGTTCAACAACCACAACTCCATCTACTTATATAACACATCTTAAGTCGACAATTGTTTATCATGCCACCATATTATCACCATGGATGTAGAAATGGTTGTCAAATGGTATGCATTGTTGTTATTTTAAAGGGAAAAGCAATTTGGATTGACCTTTTTTGCAGCGTCCACTATAGAGCTTTCATGTGGTATGTTTGTCGATGTGCCTTGAGATAAGGGAAACACATCTTATCTTGGTAGAGATGGTGTTATAAGGGAAAACACAACCACGTGGAGATAGTGGTAGATATGTGATGGGTCTCATATTTCGCACTTACTAGTGTTGGTGCATCCTTGGTGATGAAGAACAAAGTGAACCACTACTACAAAATAGCAAGTGGAGTTCGCCAAGCCAAACACCACGTGAAGCACACTGGCGAAAGAGCAAATAGAGAACGCCCGAGACAAACACCGGTTGAACCAACCGCAGGCGACAGACCAAATGGATCACCTACTAGTCATTTATCGCAGGTGAATTCCTAGCAAGAAATGTTATGTTGTCTTTCGGTCTAAATGTAGCTTTAATCGATATGTGTGTTCTTTTGTTATAATAATTGAATTTTGGTTACAATTTGAATCATTGACTTTATAAGTCAAACAAGCGAGATTTTAAAACTAACAATTCGGTTTCGTATCCTCTAATAATTTGGTTTATGTTGACCTTATAAGTCAAAATGGGTTTTCAAGCACCACTAAACCGGATATGCAAGCGCAAACTACAAAATGAAAACAACATTTCCAAAATATACCTACACCACCACCTAATTACACCATATGAAGCAAAACATACATGTTAACAAGTATCGTTTTCAAGAACCATCATCGACCAAAACTATACATCTTCATTACATCAACAACTAAAAATAACAGTGAACTTCGATGGGAGGCTTGTTATTTATGGGGAGACTTGAGGTCATAAGGGAGGCACATACCACTCATTCCTATTTGTGCTTGAGCATCCCACGTACCGCTACAAGACCAAGTACAACTTTGGGAGCGGAAGCCTTGGGCACGCCTGGAAGCTTGGGAGAGGACCTTTGAATTAGTGGTCTTAGAGACATGTTCCACACTCATCATCATATATGCGAAATAATGATGACATCAACTTCATTTCCTTCACGTTAGTATCTCGAAAGATAGACAAAGCAGATATAATCGAGTTGACCCATTACAACTTTCTTAGCTTGTAAACATTCACTCTAAAGTCGACCTTTACGAGACTCCTTATTCCATATTTTTCCCACAAGTCTTCAAGTATCACATCAACAATGTCATCTCCTATATCCCACTTATTCCATAAGTAGCCATGGCATAGTCGACCATATCGTGAGATACCTTTAGCTTGCTATAATCCTCTTTTTGTGATTACGAAACCGCTCAATTTACATCAAATAAATAGGATAATTTATGCTCCTCCTTAAAATGGGAATAACACAAATACAAAAAACCGACTAACCTTTCATCACTTGAGCTTCTTTCATAATCGCATAAATCATCAAACATTTCATCGGACATTTCATCTTCTTTAACCAAGTATTCCGTATTTTGCCTTCACATATTTTACCATCTCATCGATTACATCCGTACAAGTAAGCTCCTTATGCGCCTTGTTAAAGTGTGTGTGAGGTTGTGTGAAGAAGGCGAAAACAATCAAGATGGTATATGGTAAACTTTCTCATAATTAACTAGGTTGAGTTATAAATGTGATTGGACTATATTACCCTCGTGAAACTATTTACTTAGAAACTATTGTTCGGTCAGTACGACAAATAAATTTGAAGGCTCGGACAAAACTAAAAAGAGGTCTCATCAAAACTAAAAAAAGAAACTTAAAAATGTGCATAAAAGGTGCTCATTTATAACAGTTTTTTTTATAATAAGGCCCCTTAATTACGTTTTATTTATTGTGGCAAGATGAGTTGTATTTAACTAATGAGATTTACAAAGAAGAGACAGTCGGATATATAGCATAAGTACAAAAAATGAGGCCTTTTAAATTGTGAAGCCATGTGCGACCGCACCACTTGCACACCTTCTTCGCCGTCATTTGTTCTAGTATTTGGCTATAACTAAGAGCAAGGGGTATGGACAATATCGTTTCTCGCCGAATCAAACGTGACATCTCGCCACTTGTTTTTGTTTCTCGCCATGATACCATCGTGGCTCGCCACAATGGAGTTCGCCATTCAAACGACGAAGTAAACGACAAATGCAAATTACTTAACCGTTTCATTTTACAAATAAATTGATAGTGGGTGGGCCCCAAATGAAGAGAAGTGAGTATGTTGTGATTGAGGGGTATTTTTTTGTTAGTGTGTTGTAGTGATGTGAAAATGATGTGGACACGCGCCAAAAAAGAAAAGTCAAGAGGTCATGACACCCATCTTTAAAAACGATATACTATACAATGCATTTAAATGTGAATAACTTTAATATACCACTTAAAAGTATCAATACTTTTTAGAATATGTTCTTTTTTTATCAAGACAAGTCCACTAGCTTTCTTAGACCCAAGAAAACCCCACTATTTTTTATTACAAATATTCATTCTCCAAGGTTCTTGTCCCATGGTCGGTGTCACGTGGCACACTCTTATTCGTTAACAGCAATATCATAAAGAATCTAAACCCTCGAAACCCCTACACTTCTACTTGATAAATACGAATCTCTTTTTACAATGTCAAGCAAAGCCACATAAAATATCACATATATTGTACTTCACTTTATATATGGATAGTTCAATCACTATATATTTGGAAACAAATCTTATTGTTTTGTAGCATATTTTCTTCTACAAATACAATATATTCGATATACTTTCTATATCTTTCCACAATCTTCATTAATTTTGATCTATAAAACCCAAAGTTTCGTCTTCCATATCATAAACCAAAGTTTGTTTTGCTCATAAATATGGCTAGGTACTACAACAACAGCAACGATGTATCATACTACGATTACATTCGACAACTCTCGATTCCAATCCACTTCTTTTTCTTTTTGTTCGTTCTTTTCCTCTTCATGTGCTTCACTTGGTACATCAACTACGAGTCGAAGGTTGAGAGCTTCATGCACACATTAAAGATCTACCTCATGCTTACGCCTGTCGTGCTTTTGCTTCTCGTACACTTTCTTTCTAGCGGTGGAAGGAATTGGTTCCCGTCGTTGCTTCCAATGCCCGAGAAAGACGCGCTTCATAGAGCCGGAGGGTCTCCTTGGGGTGTTGCCATTGTGCTTGTTTTTCTTATTTATATGGTGTCTTATCAATCTTCTATTCATGAACGTTGGTATCCTCTAAGTAGAAGATGAGTTATCTTTGGTAATAATCTTTTTCTTGTTTGGGACGATATGAGTTTTAGCTTACGGATTTCTACGTTTTTATTGTAGAATATTGGATTGGGATGTTATTGATGATTAAATATGCGTTTTTACATAAATCTTTGTATATTTTTATTGATATGATATGATATATTGTGACACTTAGGTACCTAATGCATATATTTTCAGTTTTATCATTTATATTTTCAGTTATTTTTCTTTATTAAGTTATATACAAACAATTTTCATATAACTTTATAGATTTAGTTTTTTTCATATTAAGTCAAGTTCAAACGCCACCTTATTGTTATTAGTTTTGGATATCCGTTGTTCCGGTTATTGGATATTGTCAGTTTGGATAAAATATTTAGTGAATCAAATTGTTTATACATGTTCTTCCAATATTTGAGAAGTGAAGGGCAAGAATTATTCTCGTATGTATTGTTTGGTAATAGTGTTTTGTCTGTTTGAAAAAATTTCAATGCGCAGTAGAACAACAATTTTATGGTTGAGATTTAGTTAAAAATATGTATCCGGTGTTTACACAAAAACTCTTTAGCATGTATGAAGTTTTCTGTATTTAATATATGAACTTGTGAATATATCGATTCTATGTATTAAATGACTGTGATTAAACACACCAAAAATGCATAATGCTACTAATGTTATTGACTGATGTCATGTTAGCATAGCCTGCTAATCCGGTCATTAAGTCTCGCCTATTAGATGATAAATAAGCCCAAACCCGTTTGTGTGTTTAGGGATTTTAGGGTTACCTCTATATATTGTGCCTCAATGAAAATTTATAACCTACGGGGTTTTCATTGTTTAACATCGCCTTGCCTTCCCCGAATAGCCCAAATAGGTGAAAACTTTATCCATTTAGTGACAAAAAGGAGTTTGGGGCAGCCTAAAGTTAACACATATAAGCGTTGAAGGTCAACCGTTAACCTCATCGAAATCCAACGTCGGGTGTTTGTATATACACTTTTGTGTTTAGTAAAAGGGTGTTTGGGTAACCTATTTTATGTGCTTATATAATTAATGACTTATCAATTACAGTATCATGTCGGTAAAAATGCATTTTAATTAGTATTTCGGAGATAATCAAATGGATCTTTCGCTCTACTCTTGATTGCTGCAGTAGCATGACAACATGGGATACCAAAAAGTCGCCAAGCCCCACAACTACATGTCTTATCCCCAATATGACCTCAATGTTGAGTTCTTCCACAATAAACTTGAAACTCCTCGGCACCATTCTATTTGATCTTCCATCTACAACCTGCTGCACAGTTTTCATTCACTATATCCATGATGTTCGGTCCACAATCAAGCTTCCATTTACTTACAAAATTGATCCTTTGAATCCTTCTTTCCATAAGATACTTTCTAATACTCTCATTCATAGAAATTATAGGCTTACTTCTAGCAGATATCAAGACAAAATTCCAAGCTTCTGTACTGTTATTGTCTACACAGTCACACTTTGTACCATTTTTGAAAATAGCCCTACACCATTGATTAATGTCTTAGTTCTCAAGGGATTGCTTTGCACCACTCTGACTGTTGTCAGTCTCATCTAATCTTTGACGCAATTGTGCCTCATTTGCACACTTAGCAACTGAATAGAATGCAAGTTTCAGTTTTTCACCACGAAAATATGAATACCAATTTGCATATATATGGCGTGCACATAATCTATGCTCGGCTTATGGGAAAATGGCTTGAACTGCATTTAATAATCCCTGAAAGTATAACAGAACATGCTCTAATTTGAAAAGAAAAAAAGCTATACTTAAAAAAGACATTTAACGACTTAAGGCTTAGAAGAGAGAGCTTACCTTTTGCTTGTCGGACATGAATGTCCATTATCCTCCATCTTTGGTCTTGATATCAACTTTTAAATGGTCTAGAAACCAAGTCCATGAAGATTGTAACTCAAACTCAACAATTGCCCATGCTAATGGGAACATTTGATTGTTTGAATCTTTACCAAGAGAAGTAAGAAGCATACCCTTCACCACACCCTTAAGAAAGCAACCATCAAGCCCTAAATACTTTCTACACCCATCTAAAAACCCCCCACGAACAGCCGCTAAGCAAATATACATCCTTTCATATTAAGGAGGAATTCCATGGCGTATATGCTCAACCTCAATGTCAACAGAAGTTCCAGGATTTGTATCCACTAAAGCTTTAGCATAGTCACTCAACTTCTTATACTCATGTAGCACATCTCTTTCTAACCGTTTCCTGACTATTGCCTTAGCTCTCTTACACCGGTTTCTAGTTACTTCTATCTCCACTTGTGCTTTAATAGTATCTAGAATATAAGTAGGCTTAATAGGCTTAATATCTGGGTGAGGATAGGTCATAGCTTCATATTTCTCTGCAATCCAAGGTGACTTGACATGTGAAATTTGGAACACCTTTGAACAAGTATGCCTCTCATTTAATGTCTTCACAAGAAAATACCTCATGTATTTCATTTGCAGCATACACCATCCACTCACAATGTTCATCTATGCACTTTACTTTAACACGGTAATTAGCATTTTTTTTTAAATATGTAGTCCCTCTTTTCTTGCACAACATATTTCAACAAAGCTCTCTTAAATTGTTTATCATCATTAAACGATTGACCAATGGAGAAAGTTAGAGTCCTACAATTTTCATCGTACCTAGGGAATCTAACTTGTGTTCTCCTTAATTCAATAGTAGTATCTTCTATTGTCAAGATAAGTTTCTTTACCATCATGAAAGTTGTTTTCTTCTCCATCATCATGTTGCTCTAATACTTTCTCTGGGTTCTTGATAGGAGCCATTCTGCTTTTTTGGTCTGCTGTTCTATAATGCTCTATACCAACAACAACCTCTATATCTCGATGAGGATATAGTGTTTCAGTTATTTCATCAAGTTCAGCTTCACAATCATCTTCAAGGTCATATTCTTCTGTGAACTAGACCCATCTTCTCCACCATATCCTTTTCCTCACATGTTTCATCTCCTTTGTTCTTACTATCCATTCGCAAAAAGAGTATATACATATAGAATAATTAAATTCAAAGAAAACAAAATAATGAAAAACACAAACACGGCCGGCGTGTGGCCATTATATTCAAATAAAATGCAAGGTGTAAAAATCCTATATTTAATTACTAAAAGGCCTTACGCTAATTGTTTTACAAAGAAATTGGACATAAAGAATATTTTTTTGGAATTGCACAAGAAAAATAATCAAATCTCAACACAAAACTTAAGTTTCACCATATCAAAATTGATTCATGAGTGGTTAGTTGAGACTGCAAAGTCTTGGAATGGGTAGGGCGTAGTTTGGTTTCTGCCTTTTATTTTGATTTTAATTTTTTTAATAACTTCCTTTTATTATTCTCGTAAATTAAAAAACAAAAAACAAAAAGTCACGTGAAAATTATGTGACCGAGTAAAACTGAGTCAGGGTATTGAGGTATTCAATTTTTCAAATTGAGGGTACTATTCTACAACTTTAAAAGTTCAGAGTACTAAAGGACCCGGTCCAAATTCGGGTTACTAATATGCATTTTGGCCTTTCATTAGTACTTTGGAGGTTTGCTATATTTGTTTTTCCGAACCAATAATTCTGAGATTATGAGGTATCAAGATGCTTTTGATTTTTTTCAAGTATATATAAGAGTAAAGGGTATTTTTGTTTTGCATCCTCTTACGCAACTGAAAAGGAAAAAATAAATAAGTGACCTCTATGTATATACTTTTTAAAATCACATTATTTAGATTACCACAATTAATAATTGTTAGATTCTCTATAAATCAGAGGCAAGTAACACATATGCAACTCCTATCCCATCAAGTTCATGATGTAACAGAATAATACACGATATCAATATGGTCAACCTAGGCACTGGCGGGTTAAGTGATTATGTCACGAAGGTATCTTTTCCATATGAGTTCATTAACATTAACGGACAATGTGTTTCTTTTAACAAAGTTAGCATTCACAAGTTAGCCTTTGGCTATAAATGCAGTATAACTTGCATCATTTTACTCACATGTTGTTACAAAACATGTCGTTGAACTGATCCTTTAAGGTTGATAAACCTAGTTGTTTTGGCTTGTATATGTTGAAATTAAGAGATTATACAAGCTTAGCTTGGATCGTAATCCGGTTTACTTATTATGTTTGTGTTCTTATTATACAGGGTCTGAACCTGTGCAATTTAGAACATATTATCAAAAGGATTTTAGCTTTGGTCTTATATGGAAGGTCTTTGGATCTTAAAGGTCAAGGCTTAGAAGTAGAAGGATGCAAAGATAACATTGAGTATTGTTGGACGTTAATGTCCTCAGATACCAAACAGAAAGTTCAGAACTTTTAGGCTGATTCGAGTTGGGCCAAAGGCCAACAACCCATTAGATAAAAGCGGTTATTAGGTTTAGGAAAAGTTGCAATTGTTATTTGTGAACCGGTATGTCTCTTGGAGACACCGTTTCATTCATTATATATAGGATCAAAATCAGAATTCAAAGTAACCCATCCACTCATAATATTATCGATTTATGGGTTCAACAAAACTCTTCATTGTTTTCTTTTTACGTATTCTTGATGATGGTGGCATGATGGTTGTTTGGTCATATAAGATCATGGAGATTATACAAGACCTGTACAAATCGACTAAAAAGTTATTAACAGTGGCATCAGAGCCGAAGGAGATCAACAACAACAATTCATGTATCTATCATCATTCAAGAATCAAACATGTGTTTTTTATAAAACGCAATCATAAAGAAATTGGTGTGAAGCCAAATTGTGTGAAGCAACCGCAAAGAAGAGAAGAATCCGTGATGGATTGAGTGATCAAAAGATTTGATCATGAAAGGTCATGCGATGTGATCAAGATCGGGTGTGAAGGTCTCAAAGATGAAGGGGCCATGAAGGTCTCAAAGATGAAGGGCCGTGAAGGTCTCAAAGATGAAGGGGCGTGATGGTCTCGAATTCATAAGCAACAACGGAATTACTGAAGATTCACAAACACAAAGTTTGGCATCAAGACATTAAGGGGAATGTTGGACGTTAATGTCTCAGATACCAAATGAAAGTTCGTAACTTTTAGGCTCAGATTCGAGGTTGGGCCAAGGCCAACAACCCATTAGATAAAAGCGGTTATTAGGTTTAGGAAAAGTTGCAACGGTTATTTGTGAACCGGTATGTCTCTTGGAGACACCGTTTCATTCATTATATATAGGATCAAAATCAGAATTCAAAGTAACCCATCCACTCATAATATTATCGATTTATGGGTTCAACAAAACTCTTCATTGTTTTCTTTTTTCGTATTCTTGATGATGGTGGCATGATGGTTGTTTGGTCATATAAGATCCTGGAGATTATACAAGACCTGTACAAATCGACTAAAAAGTTATTAACAAGTATATATACTCAATTCTCTCGAACTCAAGTAACCACACAACCTCATTCTATCCGTTTACAAATCTTGAGTTTTTGTCGTTCCAAAAAAAGTCTTCCATCATTTGCAAGAATGACACTGCTAAACAATCTCGGGTCATGGTGGTGGCAATTGAGCAACAACAACGAGTTGACAATGGCAATAGTCACCATTTCAGTAGCGACTATTGCTATACTATGGTACACTCAGTCACTTTCAAGCTCCTCGCAAACATTGCCGCCAGGTCCTCGTTCCTTGCCAATTGTTGGGTACCTTCCGTTTCTTAATCCTGAGTTGCACAAACAGTTCACCAACCTGGCTCACACCCATGGCCCCATCTTCAAGATCTATTTGGGAAGCAAGCTTCATATCGTCATAAACACTCCTGAATTAGCGAAGGTGGTGGTTCGTGACCAGGATGAGGTATTTTCTAACCGCGACCAAACAGTTGCAGCGTCGGCTTTAACTTACGAAGGCCAAGATTTAGTAATGTCCAACAACAACTCCAATTGGCGTAACCTTCGTAAGATATTTGTCCATGAGGTCCTAAGCAACAAGAATCTTGAAGCATGCCGTTGTTTTCGAAGAGATGAAGTTAGAAAAACCATCAATAATATTTTTAGTAAAATTGGTACAAAAATCAACATTAGTGAGATTTCTTTCTTGACAGAGGCAAACGTCATAACAAGCATGGTTTGGGAAAACACATATGTTAAAGGAACACATGATAGCGATTTTGGAGCTGAGTTACAGATGGTGTCAGCAAAGGTCGTTGAGATATTTGGACAGCCAAACTTGTCTGATTTTTTCCCTAGTCTGGCGTGGTTTGATCTTCAAGGTATCATGCGCGAAATGTTAAGGCAACGAAACAAGTTGGATAAAATTTTTACAAGAATCATTGAAGATCGAAGCAAATCTAACTCCAAAAAGTCACAAAATGGAGTTGGGGATAACGCAAAGAAAGATTTTTTACAGATGTTATTAGATCTCAAAGACCAAAAAGACCCAACGTCACTTAACCTCATCCAGATAAAGGCACTTCTCTTGGTACGTTATTCTTGTAACATTTTCATTTTGTTAAGTTTTTTTTTTTTTGGCTAAACTAAAATTTTGTTGCATCAGAATATTATGATTGCAGGAACAGAGACAACAGCAACACTCATAGAATGGACAATGGCGGAAATTATGAAGAATCACAGTGTAATGAAAAGGATTCAAGAAGAACTGGAAGAAATAGTAGGAGTAAATAACATAGTGGAAGAATCTCATATCCCAAAATTGAGATACCTCGATGCCACAATTAAGGAAACATTTCGGCTGCACCCTGTACTCCCTTTCCTTTTACCACGATCACCAAGCCAGGATTGTACGGTAGGTGGATATACAATCCCAAAGGGTTGCACGGTCTTTCTAAATGTTTGGTCAATCCATCGGGATCCTCGTTATTGGGACAATCCCTTGGATTTCAAGCCTGAGAGGTTCTTGACTTATGAGGAGACAAACAAATGGGATTATACTGGTAAAAATTTGAATTTCTTCCCGTTTGGATCAGGGAGAAGAGCATGTGCGGGAATTCCACTGGCTGAAAAAATGCAAATGTTTATATTGGCTTCACTCTTGCATTCGTTTGACTGGAGTTTGCCAAATGGTGGAGAGCATGACCTTTCCGAAAGATTTGGAATTACACTAAAGAAAAGAAAACCACTCATGGCTATCCCGTCTATAAGGTTGTCGGATGCTAGCCTCTACAATTAATAATGCAAAACTCTTAACGGTCTACATGGCTAGGAACCTTGAGTTTTGTTCCACTATCGTTTAAGCAAAAGCCCACCTAAATGTATGTTCTTTTCTATGTTGATCAAATGTGTACCGTATTCTACTCCAAGCCTTGAAAGTATTGTGTGCAAAACCAAGTGTTATGTTTCTATAATATTGTATTTTGTTGTTTTAAGTATACTTGGGGTACTGGTTTGCATTTTGGGTGTCCTTCCTAGTGTTTGTTATACGGGGTGCTATGGTTATCAAATACATCATCTTCACATTAGCGTCGCATTATCATTTTATACACCACCAAACTCATCACCAAAAAGAACTATGGTCACTACTAAACCCAACTTTAACAAATTTGATCACAAACTAAATTCAACTTTCATTCATAATTAAAAACATTACATTAAATATTAAAAACATCATACATATTAAAAAACTTAAATTAAACACCACGGGAAAGATGTTCGACCAAATCGACATGAAGGTTTTGATGTCCATCTGCCGATTAGATTTTTCTAGTTACTTGTAGTGTTTGTTCCCGAGTTAGTACAAGGTCGTCCTCACGATGTGCTTCCTTTGGATGCCCGTCGGGAGATATCGCCTTCCCTTTGTGTTTTCGAATCATATTACTTAATACGATGGATGTAAATCCGTATTTTATCAAGGGTTGTGGTCATTAAATAACAATGAACTTTTTCAAATGTACCGATTTGGTACGTGAGCTCTGAAACGAACTTTCATAAAGTGTTTCAGTCTGAACATTTTGATGACGTATCATACCTGATATTTTGACACGTGACACCATTTATAACGTGATGCTTCATCAAAATGTGCAAAATAAAATATGTTATGAAAGTTCGTTACATTTACATAACTTTTTCGAGTTCATGTACCAAACGAGACAATAAAGAAAGTCCATTGCAATTCTATGACCAAAGCCCTTTTATCAATAGACATATGTTATGCGAGATTGGTTAATATATAGCACATTTTTAATGAGAATACCAAACCCTCGCTCCACATCTTTTCTTGCCGCTAATGCATTCACTTATACCGTGTTCGCTTGTGGTCATCGTCAGGATGTCAAATCGAGTTAACAAGAGCCACTCATTCCGGATATATCTCGCTAATAAGATAATATCCCCATCTGTAACTTATGTCATTAGCCACAAATGGAAGCTCTGGTGCTTTTTCGTCTTTGAGATCGTTGATGTATTATGTTGATGTCATTGTTTGGCCCAGAAACACCAAACGAAACATGTCTTATCCATAAGTCTTGTGACACAACAACTTTCAACAGACCATGATCACATTTACAATATTGCCTGTGATATGCATTTGAACAACCAAACCACTCTCAATCCTATTTGTTTATTCTTAATAAATAACGTCACATTTTTAGAAAATGTCAAGTTCATACTATTAACTGATAAGGATTTAAAAGGTACACTTTTGATTGGTTATTTAAGCCCTTAATTGATCACTTTTGTATCCGTTACTACTTAATTTCGTTCATTTTCACTTTTTAGGTCTACTGAAGGCAAATTGCTGGAATGACACTTATTCGGACGAAAAGGCGCGAATATGCGAAGAAAATGGCCAAAGTCAAGAATCGAGACACTCAAGCTACTGCAACTGAAGGGGACGGCGTCACAGCTTAATAGCGATGCCGTCTCGACACACCTTGAGACGACTCAGAGAGCAAATTGCTATTTTACACTTGACGGAATCAGGTATAAAAGAGTAGAGCGTCACAACTCAGACTGCCTAGATTTGGATCCCGACGGCGTCAGAAGATGAAGCCGACGGCATAACAAGCATAAGGTGACGTCGTCACAGAGTTGACGTGGCCAAGAAGAAAACCTAACGGTGGCGACCCAACGGCGTCACAATTAAAGGGTGATGTCGTCGCATATTGTAACTCTATATATAGAATTCGAATTTTCAGTATTTTAGAGAGGTAGTTTTGTGGAGTATAACCTAAACCGAACCTAGGCTGTCTTGGGCAGTATCTTAGGGTTCAATACCCTATTTTACAATAAGATCAGTGATTTACTTCATTAATTCAATTATGTCTTTAATTGTTTGTGTGTATGCTTGCCTGTTTTCCATGTCCGGCTAATTTACTTGTGTTTTTGCTTAGATCTATGAAACCTAGGTATTGAATATTGATTGGTTGTCTCTAATCTTAATTGTGATTGATCTAGTATTGCGATAAGTCATTCGTTGTGTTTTTAATGCTTGAGTAATCTTTGTGAACATTAGTTTATAATCACCTAGAGTTATTGTAGTCTAAACATCCAAGGATAACCTTAGAGTTAGTTTATGAATCCTAGAGATTTCAGAGGCGATAACCTTAAGGTAGTCTCAAAGAGTTAGGGAAAACGATACCCTACGACCTTAGAAGACACAACGTTAAGAATAAGGACGTGACAATTCAACCATCAATAGGAGAAAACTAGGGAGTAATAACATCTAAGTAAACACATTTTTAATCATCATAAGAGCACACAACAATAGACATAGACTACACTCATCTTATTTTAGATAATTAGATAATTAGATAAGTAGAGTAATCGGTAGAAATACCACCCCCCAAATCCAATACCCCGAGATTCATACCTTTCCATTTTCTAAAAAAAATATAAAAAGATAAAAAATAATCTTCCTCAACCCCAACCTTAGCATAGTAATTTCTCACTAGCATTACTATTCCCCTAGAGAACGATATCAATTCCCGAGGCTTAACCTAATACTACACTACAACAATTAGGTTTACTGCCTAGAGTGTTGAAAAACTTGCTCGACAAAAAGGAAGTTCCTTTGACCCCGAACGCGCGTTGTACGGGTATCGTTAACTTCTTCTTCTTCCGATGAGTCTATGAATATGAAAAATTCAAAGTCCATTTCGATAATGAGAAATGATAAATATTTTGTTTGAGCTGTGAAAATATTGAGAATGATGATATTTGAAGTTGTGAATAACAAAAATGTGGTGTATGAGGTTTATTATAGGTAAAATGATAAAAGTTAAATAATTTTTTTTATTTAAAGCCAAAGTCATGTTGAGGGGCTTCTCTTGCCAAACCAACAAAAATTCAGGGTGCATTCGTTTCTGTTGTAATCACCACCAAACAACCTAAAACAAACCAACCATGCGCGGCGGTTTGTGGGTTCGGTGGAGTTTGTGCGTGGTGGAGGCCACCACCTGTGGTGCCATAGTGACCATTCTTATATTCAAGTAATGAGATCACTTTATGAAACTAACATTTTTTCATTTTAGATAGTTACTTTAGGTCTGATTGTTTTTTCAAAAACAACGGAATATGTTTGTTTGATTATTGTTTATGTTAAGTAACGAGAGAAAGAGAAAAATAAAAGTCACTTCAAACTCAAGCAACTACAACAATATTTCTCCAAAATTAAGGTCGTCTAAAGCTCTTATAGTACTCCCTCATTTGTTGTTTTAAGTTGTAGTGATGACGGAGTTATTCTTTTATTGCTATGTTAGGAGTCTTTCGGTTCATTGTTCGTTAGTTTTTAGGTCCATTAAAAAAGATATTGGTTTTTTTGGTGTCGATATAATGCTTTAGTTTTAGAGACCATTTTTTACTATTGTTTTTTAAGATTTTAGGTCTCTGGTTATGGATTTCTTCTGGGAAAATTTCTTTATAGATTGTTGGAAAACTAAAATCCCATTAATCTTTGTATGAAGATTAACACTTTTACTCCGTGTTTTTGGTCGCAAGTCGACACACGCAAAGAAGAATCGATGGGTCTTGACGCCAAAGCCCGCAACCCAAAGGAATGAAGATCGCTACTTTTTCGGTTTGGGCCAAGCTCCAAACAAACCCATTACGTAAGTAGTTATAAGAGGAACGGTTATTTAGGTTTAGAACGGTTAAGAAGAACATCACAACGTTTACTTTTATATGAAACGACATAACGTTTCATTCATTATATATAGGATCAAAGTTCTGTAATTCAAAGCAACCCTTTTCCTGTATTATATCAGATTCTTATTAAAGGGTTCAAACCCATCTTTTGTTTCTTGTTCTTGATTCTTGTATGATGTTGCATGAAGCTGTTTGATCATTGAAGATCCTGGAAAATCCATATAAGAACCTGTTTAACAGTGGTATCAGAGCCGAAGGAGATCAACAACAACAATTCATGTATCTATCATCACTCAAGAATCAAACCAACCATGGATGCGAATTGAAGAAGAAAGATTAGAGACGGTGGATTTAACCGAGAAGAAGATGTTTTCAAGTGCTATTAAAGCACTAACAGGGTACCAAAACTCGAACAAAATTATGTTCTTGAGATGACTACAAATTTCGTAGATGATGGCTAGGAGGAAACCTGCCCAAAGCGTCACCATTTTGATCGAGATGATCGAGTGACTGCATAAATTCCTATAACTTTATAGAAGAGGGCTAAAGGAACCTGCCCCGACGGACCCAGTTAAGAAACATAGAAGACATCAAATTTTAAAGAGAAGGCATCAAGGACAAGGGATTTACTTGCCATGAAGTCACAGATTTGAAGAAAAAAGAAACAAGGCATCAGGAACAAGAAGATTGAGAATACAAAGATTAATAAGATTAGGGAGGAATATGTTGGAAAACTATAATCCCATTAATCTTTGTATGAAGATTAACATCTTTTACTCCTGTGTTTTTGGCTGCAAGCCGACACACAGCAAGAAGAATCAGATGGGTCTTGACGCCAAAGCATGCAACCGAAAGGAATGAAGCTCGCTATTTTTCCTGCTGGGCAAGCCCCAAACAAACCCATTACGTAAGAAATTATAAGAGGAAGTTATTTAGGTTTAGAACGGTTAAGAAGAACATCACAACGTTATTTTTATATGAAACGACATAACGTTTCATTCATTATATATGGGATCAAATTTTTGTAATTCAAAGCAACCCTTTTCCTGGTATTATATCGATTCTTATTAAAGGGTTCAAACCCATCTTTTGTTTCTTGTTCTTGATTCTTGTATGATGTTGCATGAAGTTGTTTGATCATTGAAGATCCTGGAAAATCCATATGAGAACCTGTTTAACATAGATGTATTTGTATTTGTATCCTTTAGTTTCTTGCTAATTTTTAAATATATTATGTTGTTCAAAGAAAATAAATTAATAAATAAATACTTTACAAAATAGAGAAGGCAATGGGCAATTGTAGCAACAGTAATAGCAACACGACTTTGCCGAAGTAAACCATAATATAGAACAACCGATCAAATATTTGATGGTGAGTTGCAAGTATTTGTTAAAAGCATCTTTTAGTGCAAAAAAAGATATAATTAGAACTATGATGGTTGCACAATATATAACTTTTAATATAAAATGTTAGGATTAGAAGTGATAATCATTATCGAGTCAACGATTCTTGTGCTAAATTTAATAGTGTAAAGTGTAATAGTTAGTCTAGTGATGGATAAACGGGCTTAGATATGTTGAAATAGTCTATTTATTATGATAGTCCAATAACCCGGCCCACAAGCTTGGTAGGAGTAATTCTCATTTTGTGAAGGTGAAATTCTCTCACGTACATCACACCTGGTTTTCTTCTACCTTTCGCCTTCTCTCTCTTAAACCTCTCTCTATTATTATGTGTGATTTGATAAAATTGTTGGTGACCTAACAGTGGTATCAGAGATTACATGATAATTTAGGAGTGTATTTTGTGTTTAAAAAGTGTCAGATTTTAAAACTCACGGTATCATATTTTTCTGGTTTATCAAAAGCTATCACTGTTATTTGGTGTTAGGCTTAACTGTTTTTATTCTAAAAGAATCCAGAAAACCATAAACCTTTTTGTTGCACTAAACTAAGCGTGAAAACATCTTGTTTTTACAAAATAGAGTAAAAGCCATAAATGCTTAACGTACTTACAATAAAGACTCATTCTACATGCTATACTTTTTTTATTGTCAATATGCCTAATTAGTTTCATATTTTTTTTTATTATACATAACTTATATAGTTTGTTCAGGGTATTTTCGTCATTTTCCACGTCTTCATCTTCTACCTCCTTTAAACAAAGGGTAAAAGCTATAAATGCTTAATGTATTTACAAAATAAACTCATTATACATACTATACTTTTTTTTTATTGTCAATATGGCTAATTAAGTTCGTTTTTTTTTTTTTTTTTCTTTTGAGTTTTTGTGATAAGATTTTTTTTAAATAAAGAATTTGTTGTTGTTGTTGAATCTTTATTTTGTTATTGTTTAGATGGTATTTGTTATATTGTTGTTGAATCTTAAGTTATTTTGTTGGATTCAATTTGGATTATTTCATTTGATTTTGTTTGAGGAAGTGTTTTTGCATGCTCCAAACATAATTAGCGGCTGAGAAGACTCGTTGTGAAGGGGAGAGCCCTCGTTGATGGGCGGAATCTTATGGACTCCATTTTTAAAGATTGAAGCTGGTTATGGGGTGTTGATTTTTTTAATTTGGGTTGTTGTTGGTGGGTTTGCGGTGGCCATAGAAGAAAGTGGTGGGCGGCGGAGCTCGGGGTGACATTCTTTCACTGAACTATATGGCCATTTATTTTGGAGTGGTGTTTGAAACTGAGTATTGATTGTTTGGGGTTCAAATTATGAGTTGTTTAAAACCATTTACTCTAGCAGCAACATAACTGGTTGTCAAACAGTCAAAGTCAAAGGTTTTAGTTTGTTTAAAGGAGGTAGAAGATGAAGACGTGGGAAATGATGAAAATACCTGTGACAATCCGTACTTTCAGGTCATTTCTCGACACAGTTCATGTCTCATTATTTCAACATTTTTAGTAAACTTGGTTTACTTGTTTCAAATTCGCGTAACCTTGGAGGTTTAGAGGCGAATTCATGATCATGACATCACGTACATTTCATATGGACTATGATTAGTCTACATTTCATTGACATCATGTGCATCTCATTAGTACATTCACGACATTTCATTTTCACTTGCAACGCGTAATTTTTATATTTAGTAATCTTTATCGCGTGAGTTATTATTTTAAATATTTAATCCATTACTTTCAAAAATGATCCCGAGGTATTTTTAAATTTACATTTAGTTTATAAAAACTATATTTTTAGTTTTCCTCGTGTTTCAAATTTATTTGGTATATTAATCGTTAAAGTTTAATTATTACGTCGTTTTCTTAAAATGGTAATGATAATTATTTTATCACTCAAATTTCACAAGGAAAGTATTTTTACAATTTTATTAACTCATTACTTTCTATTTTGACTTATTAAAACTTACTTGCACCAAAATTTCTATTTACAATCACTTGTACATTTTCTACACAAATTCTTACACTTTCTTTACAAATTATGCAAAATACATGCAAGTAAATGTTTAAAAAAAAAAAAAAGGTAAAATATCTTACATTCCCCCCCCCCCCTTGGCCGACCAAGGGGGAAGGGTGTCATTTAAATGAGCATGGTTGCTTGATTGAATTAAATGTACATCTACAAAAGTCTTACAACTCAATTATTTTTTCTCATACATTTCTCATTCCACAAGTGTTAAAAAAAGTTGTTTCTCTCTTCCTTTTTGGTTCTCAAAAACCGGTCACCACCTTCAAGAGATCAAGGGATCAAATTTTTGCAAGATCAAGTGTATTACAATCTAGTTATATCCTTTATATGGTTTTGAAATAAAACCAAGGATATTTAAGTTTAATCCTTGTTACTTTCACCTCATCACTATCACTAGTAAGCAAGTTTCTTTCATTTTCATGTTTCCTCTTCATTTTCATATGTTTCTTTTCATTTTTGGAGCTTATATGCATGTTATGTGATTTATACCATTTTTCTTATGATTTTTGAGTTATATATATAATTATGGTCATCCTATAAATATTCCCATGGTAATCTTTGGTCTTGATGGTGATTAGGAACCCATGACACCCTAAGAAGGTGTATGGTAGGATTAGATTAGCTTTGGAGTTGATTTGAAGGGATTAGAATAGGTTTTGTCCGAGAAAAACTATTTTCGATAACTATATATATATGTTCTGTCCTTATTTCAATTTCTGGAAAACCCACTGTTGGTACGAAACTTTGGCCTTGATATTTAGAAAATATACTTTAAAACGAATCCGTGGCCTTTTGAACGGATAAAAGCGGACTTATAACGAAGAAGTTATGGATTTTTAAAGTTTGACGACGAAACGTATATTTTCGTAAAATTCACTTTCTTTGCTTTTACTTGATCGGGTCAAAATGAGCCTTAAGCTTCACAAATTATTTCGACTTGTCAAAATATATTAGTTTACTTGATCGAAGCTAAGGACGATATATCGTGAAAGCGGATTTAAACGACAAAGATATGGCGTTTTCATATAGTTGCCGTAAATATTATTTTACGAAAAACTATATTATTTTTACGTTACAAGTATTTCATTAGTCAGAAAGGCTATGTTTGCGGCTGTTTTAACCATGATGTGAAACTTTTAGAATGAAATGTCTTCTAGTAAAATCAAGTTCACCGCCATATTTTCAAAACAAAAAGTCGCTTTGTCAAGCGGAGTCATAGTAAATTAATTACGGATGTTCAAACTTGGCGAAACTCAATTTTACGCACACAATTAGCAAAACCACCATCTTTAGCCTTTGATATCTCTATGATCGAGACCTTTTGGACGAAAACTCCGAATCGAAACTTTTAGATATCGATACAAACTTTCCAAAACCGTCGAGTTCGTTTCTCTAACGATCGACGTACACCGCTTCTGCTAGTTTTCCGAAGCCATTTTGTTGATTTCATGATTTTCCGCCGACATTGTTTTGCATTTAAAAGTGGTAATTTCACCAAAAATCATTATAAAACCATTATAGGATGACATTTTGACGTAAAAACATGTAAAGTCATTTTTGATTGGTCAAGACGTCTAAAGAGTATTTTTCGACGACGAGTGATATTTTCAAAACTCGTAAATGGTATAAATAACATACGAAGTGCATGCATAACATTACATTGCAACTCATGACATATCATATCATTGATAATAGGTCCCGGTTGACGCATTACATTATACCTCAGTGTACTCACTTTTGCCGTTATTCCGCTTTACCAAGTGAGTTTTCATAGCCCGCTTTACATGCTTTCGATTATTTTCAAACCCACGGGAGAATACATTGCACTACATTTTTTGTACGATACCAAGTATGTTAAATTCAATTACATTGCTTAAGTTACCACATTTGCCAATTTGAAAGTCCCCATTACTTGAACATGAACCGTTAATCTTTGAAGCGAGGATGAGTGGATAGATCTATCGAGGTGACGCTTCCATCCGGTTGGTGAATCCCAACCGTGCAAACGGATGCATTTCATTTGATTACATTACGGAGTTGTCGCGCAAACACTCTGCGGGGCATACATAATTGAACAGTCTAGTTTCGGGTCATAGGCTTAGAGCAATTGTAACATTATTTTTACGTGATCGGCTTGTCATGCATGGTCTATACTTGTAGTCGTATAAAACATTTACATAAACCTATGATTTCTCACCAACAATATTGTTGACGTTTTAGCAATGTATTTTCGTGTAATCGAGGCATTCATCATGACATGGTTTAGGGACCCACATTTTGAGTCGCGGCGTCGACTTACATTATGTACATTATGGCACTTTATTTCAAAACATCGTTTGGATTTGTAACATGGATGTATTTCCGCAAACTTTGTAAACCTTTTTTTTTTATTTACCAGGGTGCAGGATTACTCCCCTTTACCCAAAAAAAAACTTTGTACACCTTTTGGGACCGATGTTGTACTCTGATTGTTTTTATGAAATATCCAACGATGTGTTTTTAAACGACACTTTAGGTCGTTCAATATAACTGTGATGTGGTGCTATGACATTGTTTCCCCGAATTCCATTCCGCAAAAGCAGTAAATTGGGGTGTGATGATTGGTACCGAGCTACGCTTATAGAGAACTAGGTTGCATCATTGACCCTAGACTATAGCTACATTATCATAGCATCTCATCATTTCATCATAGTACATGTTCATTGTTATCATGCGGATTCACTTACATTAGATTCAAGATTATTTACATTTATTTCACATCGGTTGTCACGCACATGTCTTGATTCTCACCCTATCACCATATCATCGGACTCTAGTTCGGATGATGTTCCACCTAACCCATCATGGATGATGTTTCATCACACTCCACCGAGATCGTATCTTCCATTGGATCTACCCGGTCTTTCCACCTATCATGACCGACATCGAGACCGAACCTTCGAGGAGGCGGTTGCACCTACACCATCACGATCGCTATTGATTCACGATAGGATCGGGACAATTTTATCACTTTCGGTTGGGATGGATCATACCATTGGGTAGAACTTATAGGCTTAGTCCTAATGAACCTATTTTCTTAACTCACCACAAGGATTTCATCATTATCATTATCATTTCGAGCACCATCCGTACCATCACATCTCATATACGATACTCATACACCTGACTTGCAGCTTGAGAAGCGTGCATGATTTGACACACCATTACCACCTACCACTAAGACTATAGACACTACACCATCTCATAGGGTTGAGGACTGTGAGAGTTCTAGGGCTATTGTTGCTAGACCGCCTACTACTCCTACACTTGAAACACGATTAGACCATCAACAGGAACAGATAATAAGCACCTTTCTAGCTAATGTAATCTTTATCATTTATTATCTCTACGATAATCACCACCTTGTTTATCTCATTCCTTACTCCAATTGCCCCATTTTCCATCATTTCACGACGATACATCACTGCTTTACTAGGGGCTAGGCCAACTTTATTCTCGACCAATTAGTAGACTATTATTACTCGATAAGGTTCTCCTATGTATTCTACAAACCATCCAACAAATTTTATTCCAAATTATCCTCGCTACTATTTCATAAAATTATTTCATTTGATTTTATTTCAATTATTTTATCACCATCTCGTAAACGTTGTTTCATAAAGTTTTAAGCAAGTTGTTTTATTACCAACTTATCGCTTGGTTTCAGGTCATTTTATCAACTATTTAATATACTCAGCAAAACGGTTTTCATGTTACTCGAAAAATCATTGAGCCATTATTTTACAAAACAAACGTTGAATACCATCTAAAACTTTGAGGAACATAATACTATTTCAACAAAACAAGCATCACATCATTTGTCCTTAATTATACATGGCACGATCACCTATGTATAATTCAGAAGAATTATGTCATGAAAGTAACAAGTATCATTTCAAATCTCCTAAAAACAATTCTCATTTAAAAGTAAAGTTTTATAAACCGATAAATCGTGCATAAACATTTCTTTTTGTTAACACTCTAAAGGTGCTTACGCCATTTATCTCTCACTCAACCGATAAGTTAGGATTTGACGAGTGACATTTTAGGAAAGACTTCCTATACCATTTGTGAGGAGGATTTCTCGATACAAGAAAACAATGGAATGATTTTGGAATTACCAACAAGGACTAGAACTAGGTGGTATGATGATTCAAAACCCAACAAAAATCTTAAGACATCACGAGACCTTCCGAACCACTATTTTGGGTTAGAATCCAAACTCTATCATTCCAAAAGTATTAGTTGGACCGAGTTACGAGATTTTAGTACGAAGCGAATACACACGAAGCAACATTATAGGGATATACCAAGTTTTCTAACCGAGATTGTAGAACATTCATAAGCATGGCCTCAACAATAGGTGAACTTCCTACAATGAGTTTCCTTAAAGGAAAATTAAGTTAAATTAAGGTTATCGATATAAACTCCCCAAGGCATTGTGTCCTCTAGAAATTCCAAGTAACCTCACCTCTATATCAAGAGATGTCACAGTTTGAACATGTCGGACAATCAATGACTCTCATCTACAAGTGAAGCTAGAATGACATTCTTTGACATAGTATAAGCGGATATCTATTTTCTTGCTAGCATGGTAACAATATTAGTGATGAACTATTTTGAAACCCTCAATATCGGAACAAATCTTGGAAGCCAACCACATTAGACATATCATACAACGTCGAGTTAGCTAATGGTAGCGTAGTTAGCACCAACACCATTGTTCGCGGTTGCACATTAAATTTTCTTAATCATCCCTTCAACATAGACCTCATGCCCGTAGAGCTTGGTAGTTTTGACGTCGTCATCGGCATGGACTGGTTATCTAAGCATCGCGCGAAGATCATTTGTGATGAGAAAGTGGTTCATCTTCCCTATAATGGCGAAACTTTGATTATTCGTGGGGAACGAAGTGGAACTCGAATTAGTATCATATCGAGTATCAAAAGCAGAAGTACATTAAGAAAGGTTGTCTTGCTTTCTTAGCCCATGTAACCGAGAAAAAGTCGAGGAGAAGCGACTTGAAGATGTTCCTATTGTCCGTGAATTTTCCAAGTATTTCCCGAGGATTTACCGGACTTCCACCGACGTCAAGTAGAGTTTCATATTGACTTAGTGCCCGAGTCGCACCGATCAAGGCGAGTCTGCACTGCTTAGCGCCATCCGAAATGCAAGAGTTGTCTAAGCAATTGCAAGAGCCTCTAGACAAAGGATTCATTAGGCCGAGTTCCTCGCCTGGGGAGCACCGGTCTTGTTTGTGAAGAAGAAGGATGGATCCTTCCGAATGTGCATAGACTATCGAGAGTTGAACAAGTTAACGGTGAAGAATCGTTACCCACTCCCCGTAATTGATGACTTGTTCTATCGGTTGCAAGGTTCTAGTATTTATTCCAAGATTGATCTTCGTTCGGGTTATCATCGACGAGTTCGGAAGAGGATATTCAAAACAGCGTTTAGAACACGTTACGGTCATTACGAGTTTCAAGTGATTCCGTTTGATTGACTAATGCACCGGCGGTATTCATGGATCTCATGAATAGAGTTTGTGTCGTACTTGGACAAGTTTGTGATAGTGTTCATTGACGACATCTTGATCTACTCCAAGAACAAAGAAGAGCACGAAGAGCATTTGAGGACGATTTTAAGGCTACTTAAGAATGAGAAGTTGTATGCCAAGTTTTCAAGTGTGATTTTGGAACCACAAGTGCAATTTCTTGGTCACATCATTGATAGTCAAGGACTACAAGTTGATCCCGCAAAGATTGAAGCCGTGAAAGATTGGGCTACTCCAACGAATCCTCACGTAAACCGACAATTTCTAGGACTAGCCGGTATTACTGGAGGTTCATCAAGGTTTTTCAAGATAGCGAGACCTTTGACCAAGTTGACACGAGAAAACAAGAAGTACGAGTGGGAAAGAAACAAGAAATCGCTCAGGTTGTTGAAACAAAAGCTTTGCGGTCGCCAATTTTAGCACTACCCGAAGGCATTGAGAACTTTGTTGTATATTGCGACGCTCGCATAAAGGACTTGGGCTGTATTAATGCAAAATGAGAAGGTGATTGCGTGATGCTTCTCGACAACTTAAGACTCATGAGAAGAACTACACAACTCATGATCTCGAGTTAGAGCCGTAGTTTTTGCGCTCAAGATTTGGAGACACTACCTCTACTGTACAAAGTGCACAGTGTTTACCGACCACAAGAGTTTGCAATATATTCTTGATCAAAAGGAGCTTAATATGAGACAACGTCGTTGGTTGGAGTTACTCAATGACTATGATTGTGAAATCAAGTATCACCGGAAAAGCCAATGTTGTGGCCGATGCTCTTAGTCGGAAAGAGGCCTAAACCTTTAAGAGTTCGATCATTGAATGACGATTATTTCTCCTCTACCATCGAAAATCCATGAAGCACAAGTCGAGGCACTTAAGGAAGAAAACCGACCAAGTGAAAAGCTTTATGGCATGCCCGAAAGCGCAAATGGTTTCGTGAAGAGAGCAGATGGAGTACTATGTTTCAAGGATAGAATGTGGGTTCCATTGTATGGCGGAATACGGGAATTGATTATGCATGAGTCGCATAAGTCAAAGTATTCTATTCATCCAGGATCGGATAAGATGTATCAAGATCTTAAGAAGCTTTATTGGTGGCGAACATGAAAGAGGAGATTGCCACGACGTTAGCAAATGTCTTACTGCGCTAAGGTAAAAGTCGAATATCGAAGCCTTCGCTTTACTCCAACAACCGGAAATTCCTCAATGGAAATGGGAACGACACAATGGATTTTGTTACTTAAACTTCCTAAGACATCGGAGGTTACGACGCAATTTGGGTAATTGTTGATCGCCTTACCAAGTCGGTTCATTTCATACCGATTAGAGACTTATTCCATGGAGCAACTCACTAGACTTTATGTCAAGGAAATAGTCTCGAGGCACGAGCACCAATTTCTATCATTTCCGGCAGAGGTAGTCGATTCACTTCAAACTTTGGAATTCATTGCAAGATTCGTTTGGAACCAAATTAGAGATGAGCACGACATATCACCCACAAACCGACGGTCAAAGTGAAAGGACCATTCAAACATTAGAAGACATCTTGAGAGCATGTGTGATTGATTTTGAAATGGTTGGGCTAACCATTTGCCATTGATTGAATTCTCGTACAACAATAGTTATCACACCAGATCAAGATGGCACCATTCGAGGCACTCTATGGTCGTAGTGCCGATCACCGCTTGTTGGGCGGTAGGAGACGACAACTCAATCGCCCGTAAATGGTACGGAAACCACCGAGAAGATCGCTCAAATTCGTGATAGACTCGAATCGCCAGAGTCGGCGAAAAGTTATGCGGATGTTAGACGCAAGGATTTGGAATTTCAAGTGGGCGACAAAGTTATGTTGAAAGTATCGCCCTGGAAGGGCGTGGTACGTTTTGGAAAGCGTGGAAAGTTGAACCCGAGATACATTGGACCATTCAAGATTTTGAGCAGAGTTGGTCTGGTAGCTTATCGACTTGATCTTCCGTCAAAACTCAGTCATGTGCACAACACGTTTCATGTTTCAGACTTGAAGAAGTGTCTTTCAGACGAATCGCTCGTTATTCCATTGGACGAAGTTCAAATTGACGACAAACTCAACTTTGTGGAAGAACACAGAGAAATCATGGACCGCGAGGTCAAGCGGTTGAAACAGATTCGTATTCCTATTGTGAAAGTTCGTTGGAATTCTCGACGAGGTCCCGAGTTTACTTGGGAACAGGAAGACCAGATGCACGCAAGTACCCTCATCTTTTCGCCGACACCGTTAGACCTAATAACGATTGAATTCGTGGATGAATTCCTTTTGATGGGCGAATGTGACAATCCAGACTTTCGGTCATTTCTACACGCTCATGTCTCATTATTTCAACATTTTTAGTAAACTTGGTTTACTTGTTTCAAATTGCAGTAACCTTGGAGGTTTAGAGGCGAATTCATGATCATGACATCACGTACATTTCATATGGACTATGATTAGTCTACATTTCATTGACATCATGTGCATCTCATTAGTACATTCACGACATTTCATTTTCACTTGCAACGCGTAATTTTTATATTTAGTAATCTTTATCGCGTGAGTTATTATTTTAAATATTTAATCCATTACTTTCAAAAATGATCCCGAGGTATTTTTAAATTTACATTTAGTTTATAAAAACTATATTTTTAGTTTTCCTAGTGTTTCAAATTTATTTGGTATATTAATCGTTAAAGTTTAATTATTACGTCGTTTTTCTTAAAAATGGTACGATAATTATTTTTATCACTCAAATTTCACAAGGAAAGTATTTTTACAATTTTTATTAACTCATTACTTTCTATTTTGACTTATTAAAAACTTACTTGCACCAAAAATTTCTATTTACAATCACTTGTACATTTTCTACACAAATTCTTACACTTTCTTTACAAATTATGCAAAATACATGCAAGTAAATGTTTAAAAAAAAAAAAGGTAAATATCTTACATTCCCCCTGGCCGACCAAGGGGAAGGTGTCATTTAAATGAGCATGGTTGCTTGATTGAATTAAATGTACATCTACAAAAGTCTTACAACTCAATTATTTTTTCTCATACATTTCTCATTCCACAAGTGTTAAAAAAAGTTGTTTCTCTCTTCCTTTTTGGTTCTCAAAAACCGGTCACCACCTTCAAGAGATCAAGGGATCAAATTTTTGCAAGATCAAGTGTATTACAATCTAGTTATATCCTTTATATGGTTTTGAAATCAAAACCAAGGATATTTAAGTTTAATCCTTGTTACTTTCACCTCATCACTATCACTAGTAAGCAAGTTTCTTTCATTTTCATGTTTCCTCTTCATTTTCATATGTTTCTTTTCATTTTTGGAGCTTATATGCATGTTATGTGATTTATACCATTTTTCTTATGATTTTTGAGTTATATATATAATTATGGTCATCCTATAAATATTCCCATGGTAATCTTTGGTCTTGATGGTGATTAGGAACCCATGACACCCTAAGAAGGTGTATGGTAGGATTAGATTAGCTTTGGAGTTGATTTGAAGGGATTAGAATAGGTTTTGTCCGAGAAAAACTATTTTCGATAACTATATATATATGTTCTGTCCTTATTTCAATTTCGGAAAAACCCACTGTTGGTACGAAACTTTGGCCTTGATATTTAGAAAATATACTTTAAAACGAATCCGTGGCCTTTTGAACGGATAAAACGGACTTATAACGAAGAAGTTATGGATTTTTAAAGTTTGACGACCAAACGATTATTTTCGTAAAATTCACTTTCTGTTTTTACTTGATCGGGTCAAAATGAGCCTTAAGCTTCACAAATTATTTCGACTTGTCAAAAATATATTAGTTTACTTCGATACGAAGCTAAGGACGTATTATACGTAGAAAGCGGATTTAAAACGACAAAGATATGGCGTTTTCATATAGTTGCCGTAAATATTATTTTCCGAAAACTATATTATTTTTACGTTACAAGTATTTCATTAGTTGTAAAGGCTATGTTTGCGGTATTTTTAACCATGATGTGAAACTTTAGAATGAAATGTCTTCTAGTAAAATCAAGTTCACCGCCATATTTTTCAAAACAAAAAGTCGTTTGTCAAGCGAGTCATAGTAAATTAATTACGGATGTTCAAACTTGGCGAAACTCAATTTTACGCACACAATTAGCAAAACCACCATCTTTAGCCTTTGATATCTCTATGATCGAGACCTTTGACGAAAACTCCCGAATCGAAACTTTTAGATATCGATACAAACTTTCCAAAACCGTCGAGTTCGTTCTCTAACGATCGACGTACACCGTTTACGCTAGTTTTCCAAGCCATTTTGTTGATTTCATGATTTTTCCATGACATTGTTTTGCGACGAAAAGTGGTAATTTCACCAAAATCATTATAAAACCATTATAGGATGACATTTTGACGTAAAAACATGTAAAGTCATTTTGATTGGTCAAGGCGTCTAAAGAGTATTTTTCAATGACGAGTGATATTTTCAAAACTCGTAAATGGTATAAATAACATAATGGTGCATGCATAACATTACATTGCAACTCATGACATATCATATCATTGATAATAGGTCCCGTTGACGCATTACATTATACCTCGAGTGTACTCACTTTTGCCGTTATTCCGCTTTACCAAGTGAGTTTTCATAGCCCGCTTTACATGCTTTCGATTATTTTCAAACCCACGGGAGAATACATTGCACTACATTTTTTTGTACGATACCAAGTATGTTAAATTCAATTACATTGCTTAAGTTACCACATTTGCCAATTTGAAAGTCCCCATTACTTGAACATGAACCGTTAATCTTTGAAGCGAGGATGAGTGGATAGATCTATCGAGGTGACGCCTCATCCGGGTTGGTGAATCCTAACCAGCAAACGGATGCATTTCATTTGATTACATTACGGGTTGTCGCAAACACTCTGCGGGGGCATACATAATTGAGCAGTCTAGTTTCGGGTCATGGGCTTAGAGCAATTGTAACATTATTTTTACGTGATCTGGATTGTCATGCATGGTCTATACTTGTGTAGTCGTATAAAACATTTACATAAACCTATGATTTCTCACCAACAATATTGTTGACGTTTTTAGCAATGTATTTTCGTAAAGCGAGGCATTCATCATGACATGGTTTAGGGACCCACATTTTGAGTCGCAAGGCCGACTTACATTATGTACATTATGGCACTTTATTTCAAAACATCGTTTGGATTTGTAACATGGATGTATTTCCAAACTTTGTAAACCTTTTGGGACCGATGTTGTACTCGATTGTTTTTATGAAATATCCAACGATGTGTTTTTAAACGACACTTTAGGTCGCTCAATATAACTGTGATGTGGTGCTATGATGTTGTTTCCCCAGAATTCCATTCACACAAAAGCAGTAAATTGGGGTGTGACAATACCCTTAACAAACCGTATAAGTTATGTGTATTGAAAAAAGTACTAACTTAATTAGTCATATTGACAATAAAAAGTATAGTATATATAATGAGTCTTTTTGTAAGTCGTTATTGTTGCATAGTCAAAGATTTAAGGGCATTTAAGTCATTTCAAATGAGAGAAAGATTTAATTATGTGTAAAAAAATACTGAACTTAATTAGGCATATTGACAATAAAAAACGATATAAATGTAGAATGACTCTATTTTATAAGTACATTAAGCATTTATAGCTTTTACCCTACAAAATATCACATAACAATAGCTAGTGTTGTGTTATGTTTTATGACAAACAATATTTTTAAATATAAAAGAGATTAAAGGATAGTAATATTATGTGTTTATTTTAGTGTTAATCTACAACATCTAACTAGATCCATCCGTTGTATACTCGTATTGATGGTTATATCAATATGAAATTCCAACAGTAACGGGTCCACCATACCGGTTACTAACACCGGCATACTATTTTTCCATCTTTACATCGACCTTTATTCCTTTAAAATACTCTTATAACCCCTCACATAACTAAAAACTTAATATTTGTTCATCAATTTACTCTTGATAATAAATGTAGCCTCGAATTTGAAAATTTAGGCTTTTCTGTGAAGGATTTATGGACGCTTCAAGTGCTGCTCTGATGTAATAGCACCGGAGATCTATATCTGTTTCACACACTAGTACCCCCACTGCTCTCTTGACGTCCAAGCATTCCACGTGGGACCAAATAATTGGGCATCCTGGCGATGAAGTGCTATTTTATTTTTATTTTATTTTATTTATTTTTATTTTTTTTTTTTAAATTTACATCATGTAATAAACCAAAGTCTACGACTTTGTGTCATGCGTGCCAAATTGGTATGCGTGTAAAGCTTTCTTTTTCGCATTCTTCTACTGTTGTTGAAAACATCTTTGATATTGTTCATTCGGATGTTTGGACATCACCTATATTAAGTGTTAGTGGTTTCAAATATTATGTCATTTTTCTCGATCATTTCTCTCATTTTTTGTAGGTTTATCCTCTTAAAAAGAAAAGTGATGCATTTACTAAATTTCTTCAATTCTGTGCCTCTGTGAAAACCCAATTTAACAAAGAAATCAAAGTGTTTCAATGTGACCACGGGGGCGAGTTCGACAACACACCACAACACGAACTCTTTAAAGAAAATGGTATACAATTCCGCTTTTCTTGCCCAAAAACGTTCCAACAAAATGGCAAATCCGAGAGGATGCTACGAACAATTAACAACCTTATACGGACCTTGCTCTTTCAAGCTCACTTACCACCTCAATATTGGACCGAAGCACTTTTTATGGCCGGCCATTACTTAACATATTACCTTCCACTTCCATCAAAAGCGCCATTCCATGCACTAAACTCTTTAATAAATTGCCATCTTATACACACCTGCGCATTTTTGGTTTCTTGTGTTATCCATATATATACACATTTCTCATAAACTACAACCTAGATCTACCTCGTGCATTTTTCTTGGCTACCCTACTAACCTTTGTAGCTACCTTTGTCTTAACATTAACACAAATAAAGTCATAATCTCTCATCACGTCAACTTTGAGGAATCCATATTCCCTTTTCAACCAATGTTACCATCTTCACCACCCTCATACCAATTTTTAGATGAAAATATTGATCCCTTGCCAACATAACTTAAACTTCTCTCCACCCCCTGACACTCCACATATACACGAACCATCCTCCCAACACTTATCAAACACAGTTAACATACCAACCTAACATGTAGATATCCCACAACAACCTACAACACCACCACCAGACCCATCTCAGCCCATAATTTCTCCCACCCAATCCAATCCGCCTAGTCAAACACAAACAGCACAACAACACCACCAGGCCCAACCGAACTTACCACCTTCAACCACTACTCGGCAACATCACGCAAACTCCAGCACGTACTCTTGTCACCCTATGGTCACACGGTCTCGTAATGGTACAACTAAACCCATAGACTACCTAAATATTCTTGTTACCACACTTTCACCAATTAAAAAAAATCACGTTCAAGCCTCTCACAACCCACATAGGCAAAATGCTATGCAAGATGAATTTAACGCGTTAATTAAAAATGGCATGTGGGTTCTTGTCCCGCGTCTAACTAATGTGAATGTTGTTCGATCTATGTGGCTTTTTAAACATAAGTTTCATGCAGATGGATCACTTAGCAAGCACAAAGCTCGTTCGGTTGCAAATGGAAAACGTCAACAACAAGGCATCAATTGTGATGAAACCTTTAGCCATGTGGTCAAACTTGCCACTATTCGCACCGTGCTTAGTCTTGATGTATCACGACAGTGCCATATTCACCAACTTGACGTGAAAAATTCATTTCTTTATGGACCCTTGACTTAGACAGTTTATAGATGAAATAAGCTTGAAATAAGCACAATTATGCTTCTAATTTGACCAAAATAAGCACGAAAAATATCTTCTTTTTGAACTAAATAAGCTCAAAATCAGCAAGAAAACATTTTTTTTTTTACCAAATGTCACACCCCGTCAAAGGCGGAAACACGAGATCTAACTAAGAAAGGCACATTGCATAACATCATAGATTCGTACCTTATAATTATTACAACAATAGTTTACAACTTTTACAAAATGATCCTTGTCTCGAATATGATAGAAAAACATGTCTCATTTGAAATCTTTTTGTCTTGAAAACATAGTAGCAAAATGTCAACTAGTCTGACAACAATAAACGTGCCTTCAAACACCTTAATAACGATCCACCTAAAAATGGTACTAGAAAAACATCAACATAATGTTGGTGAGCTCGTGAGGTTTGAATGTAAAACTAGGAAGCTATGAATAATGAACAACAGGACCATAGTGAACATGAATGCCAATTACAAGCACTTAAGTAAAAACAAGAATAGTGTCGCACAAGTGAACCCGTAGTGCTTCTCATACATATAACCAATACCGTGTGGGAGCTAACCCGATAGATCTATCATCTTGTGGGCTCTCAACAGAGACTTAACAGTTGCACCAAGTGCACCTATCCACTGTGGGCTCTCGGAGAGAGTTAATAGTTGCTACCATGAACTCACAAAATAAAACATTCCACAAAGATATATCGCAGCATCACATATATGTCCAAAAGCATGTAAAACAAGAGATCACAAAGATAAAACATTTGAAAACCATTTGTACCATTTCCACCCCAACAAAAGCATATTAAAAAGTGGGGCTACGGGAACTCACCTTAGTATGCAACAACGCAAAATACCACAACTGGCATCAAAGAATAACACACAATGGTATCAAGAGTACAGGCACAATGGTACGGGATCGGCATAACCTAATAAGTGTATAGATATCTCAAAATATGATTCGCAAAGTAAATGACTTTTCGAAGGTACTGTGTTTTAGTTTTTGTGAATACTCGTATTATTCGTAAAAGTTTAGTGTCAACGTTTCGTGTGGTGACGAGAAAGTATAGACTCAAAGCATAACTCGCGCCAAAACGACAAGAGGAAAAATAACGTGTAAACAACGAGAAAATAATGACGGAAAATAAATAAAGAATGAGGAAAAGAAATGGTCAATGATATGTTTTGGTATTTACCCCGTAGATCCAAATAGTTGGGAACCATTTTAGTTTGAAAGAAGTCGAGTTATATAAGTGTTTTTAGAAATTGTGGTAACATTTACAAGTTTGTAATCATTAAGTCTGGAAAGGTTTTATAAATTTCGGCATGATGCGTCCATTTATATCACGTTCCTAAGTCATCGTGACTTTTGAATATACCAAATTTTAATTACAATATTCTATAAGTTTTATCATTCGCATAGTTATTAGTTTCGTGTTTATTGATATTGAGTGCCCGTTCGGGCCCTAATATATTAAATCCTTTACGAGTCTAATATATTATTTTGTCTGAAGTACAAAATTATTCAATAAGTCCATCGGCTAATACCATAATCCAATAACGATTCAATATCAAGTTCCATCCAAGCATAAGGTGTTACATATTTCCAAATCCAAAATCTGTATCAATCCTAAGTATAATCTCCAATAGCATCCGAAACGTCATTGATCATAAAACAAATAGATTAATTAAATTAGTAGCGTGTTTGATAAGAATGATCATACACCATCCAAAACAGTTAAGGCTCAATCCAAAATAACCAAACAGACTTGCCCTTAATTATATTTGACTTGTGGGATTATTGTATCCCAAACCTTAAACAACCAACGAACCCTATTTCATGGGCTGCTACGCCCATTACAACCCAAGCTAAACGTAACCTTAGAAACACAACATTGAAATATGTTTACAGGTTTTTAGTTTTTGGAAGTCATTTAACACTACTTTCGCCAAACGGTTTTACTATTGCAACTCGACACCAAAAGGGTGTAAAGACCAAGTTAACAAGCTCAATATCTTCCACCTATGTGGTTTTTATTAACAGCAACACGCACCCTACGGGGTTTGTTTAGCCGAGACCAAACCCACAACGAGTTCACCCTCCTTCATTAAACCCAACACTCAACCCCTTGACAACGTAAGAATCGAAACATCAGAGTCACTCTCGCGGACTCGCGGTGACTCGTACCAAGCCTTAACCGGTCACTACTTGTGACTCGGTTCACACATCCATCATGCCACCATGGTGCATGGCTAAGCAGCATTATACCTAATTTAACCAAAAATTATAGTACGTATATTACAACTTGCTAATCACAACTCATAACTAGTTAGTAACTCTCGTTAAAATCCAAACGACCTCAATGCTAACGGGTCACAGCAAGATTAATAACAACAAAATAACCATTCTTAACAAAACTCAAAACCAAATAGAAATCATAACTAGGTCCGTATCAAGAACGAGAGAGGAGAGAGGGAGGTGATACGGTGGTGGGACTGTGGTGATGATGACGGCGGTTGTGGCAACTTCACAAATTAAACACGAACCAAACAAACCCAAGAAACTCTAACTCGATCTCTTCTCAACAAACCCGTAGCTACGAACCCTTGAGCACCTCTTGATCTACGGTTGAAACGACGGCAAGAATCGAGATGGCCGGAATAATAAGCGACGCTGAAAAAGTTTTATATAGAGAGAAAAGTTATAGTTCTGTTGTGTGAGTGTGAAAATGAGCCAAAACCCTAAAATGGTTTCTTTTATATAAACTCGTGGACCATTCTTGCCATTCATCCATAGTTGGTGCCATCGGTGTAAAGTGATCCAGGACCAGATGTGAAATTTGATAAATCTTTTATAATAGTAGGTGTGGGACCCATTTTGGTTATTAAACATTTGATTCGTCTCATGAAATTTACGCCATTGCGTCCGGAATAATTTTTCCAATAAAAATGAGTATTCACACGACAACTTCTCGTAATTAATATAATGATCGAATTAAAACGTATATTAGATGTGCGGTTGTGCCGGTACGCATTGTGCGTCGGTTTTCACATTTCACGAGATAACCTCTCATTTTCAAATTACGTGAGTACGGAAAAGCTCGAAAATGAAATATATGTAATAATAAACGAATTTATTATTAAGTTAGGTTCAAAATTCTTGTTTGTCACAAATAGTTTCAATTTTTATGAACAGATGATGCCTTAAAAAGACCGGTTGCTACACCAAATAAGACGAATTAATAAAAGCGAGTAAAAGTGATAAAAAAAGTTAAAGACAAGAATTTTAAACACGAAAAACACTTCTAAATCATCTTCTAGCTCGATACCAATTGTTAGGTCCCAATAACACACATCTAAAAGAAGTATTCTAGAGAGAAAGAGGTAGAGAGAGTGGAGAACTATGTGTAAAACCAACTGTGAATAATAAGCTCCCGGACCTCTCCATGTGTGGGAGGGTTTATATATCCTTACAAAACCTTAAATGGACCGAGCCTTGGGCCTTTTATTGGGCCTAGGCGTTTAAGCTTTTACATGAACTATTGGACTAGCATTTCAACTAACTATTACAAGTTAACCTAATACAATACTTGTTGACTCAATAATGATTATCAGTTCTATTTCTAAATACTTGTTGACTTGATAATGATCATCACTTCTATTCCTAACACATGATAAAATAAAACAACACGGATTCTATGATTTAATGGTATCGTCCTTATACTATAATGATTTGGATTCACATTTTTCAAGTGCAGTTATGCAAGATAGTTCTGGGAGAAAATACAATTAAAGATTAATGTGGAATGTGGTAACATGGAATGGAATGATATTGTGAGTAGTTTTGCTAGAAGATTTAATGGTAAATCTTGATAGTATTTTAAGAAGATGTGTCTCTGCTAGTGTGTTCTTTTATGGCAAGAAAGAACTAATAGGCTCTTTAGAGGAGATCGATGAATTGGGAGGAGTTATGCAAGGTTTTTAATATAAATAAACCTCATAGACGTTTATTTATATCTTACGATCTTTCTATGTTTTGTTGATAAAAATCGTAAAATCATTTTAAAGAGATACATAAAATACGTAAGTTTTCAAGCCAATAGTTTCCTAACTCATTTTATTAAATAAATAAATCATCAAATGTATCTAGTAAAATATTTTATATAAAGTCAAAATCATTTTTATAAAACACTTGTAAACAATTTTTACTTACATTTTTATAAATACATAGTTAAGTTAAAACTAGATAAATAAATATGTAAGTACATGAAATTGGTAGTCTTGACCCATAACCCAAAACCCATGACCCATGATATTTGCATCATGTTGGGAACCCATGACCCAAAGTCCATGAACCATGACCCAAAGTCTTTAACCCATGCCCCAATATATGCATTACATCATGCATGACATCATGTTGGGCACCCATGATCCATAGTCAATGACCCATGACCCAAAACAAGGAATTGTAACCCAAAATCCAGACTGGTTAACCCAGTATACCGGATCCTTTTAGTTACACGGGCCAAATCCCTTTTGGGAAGGATCCAGCGAATCAGAGAACTTATTGCCTATAAATAGTGAGCTATTTCTTTATTTCTTTTAATATTTTTCAATACATATATTCTCTCTATATTCTTATCTCTCTAACCTTATATCTAAGGACATCCATGTAGATTTTCCTTTAGTGATTCTCTAGGTTCCTCTTAAAGGCGAGATCACGACACTTTGCATAGAAGACTTTCAAGCTCGAAGATATGTGTTGCAAGACTTCGTCATCGTCATAAGATCACTGAAGTGACTTGTGAAGTTGATTCTTCTTAGTATGTCATAGGTGTGTTATGTTAGTTGGTGTAGTTGGGTTTTAGTTCCTTCATTATAAAGGAACTCAGTATTTTGCTTTGTATCGGATAAAAAGTAAGCGACGTTAGGTTGGTTCTACCTCGAACTAGAACTTAGTATCTAGCTTTGTACCGGATAAAGTGTAAGCGACGTTGTGAAGGCTTCTCGGCCAAGATAAGGAGCTTGTGGATGTAGTGGTTACGAGCTCTCGAGTTGGGTACTCAGGGAGTGGAGTAGGGCAAGGAAGGTAACCTTGTAAATACTCGTGTCACGCTTTTATCTCTCTTTACTCTAACTTATACTAAATATTCTTTTCATCCAACTATCAATATACATACATTAAAAGGATTGACATAAGTCGATCTAAATATTTTAAAACGCAGTTTTAATTGGTTAAACTATTCAACCCCCTTCCAGTTTTCTACAATTTGCATCAGAGCTACGTTAGCAAGTTTCTTAAAGTGTATTGTACTTTAAAGATTTGAAACGATCAGTGAACGTTTTGAAAACTACAAAGAAGGAAAACCTTTGTAGAAACTCACATCAAACTCATTTTTACAAATATGATAAAATTTCTATTATGGATAATAACATTTTTGATAATACATATTATATTTTCTAATATTGTTATTATTTTATACAATAATCGTAACAAACTCTTTTCAATAAATCTTCATGATAGGAAACTTCAAAAACTTCGTCCTATTAAAGGAAGAATGAAGTTAATGCACAAAAAAGAATCAAAAGATCTATCAAACCTTTTACCAAGAAAGTCTACATGTATTTTAAAATCTCTTGAACTATTTCGCATTTAGGGTCTCAAAAACCACCCAAGAAAATATAGCAAAGGTATGTTTTTTCATTAATAGTTGGTATCATAAAATGTGTTGTTTGCCTCAGGTTAAAGTGTTGGTTTGTATGTTACTTCTTTTATTATATATATTAGTCTCTATATGTATTCTCTTCTAGATTTTCTTTTGTTGTTTCTTTTCATTAGTGTCGTACCAACATGAAATATTTGTTGCACCAAATCACAAATTACAAAAGTATCTCTTTACAAACTCCCACATTTTTCGAACGGGCAGGAATGGTATTCCATCCCATCAATCCTTTATCTTCTTAATCCCCACCATTCAAAATTCACTTACACTCTAATTTTAAATTATCACTCATCTCCAAAAGTACTCCAAAAGAAAAAGTGAAGTCGACGCAAAAATGGTTTACTACATCCTGATCTTCATCATAATCACACTGTGGTGCTCATCTATCCCATTCTAGAACCGCTGGTGGCAAATTATTTTTCTCATGTATCTCTACTTGTTGCTTATTTATCCAATTCTTTGTATTGCCATGTGCATCAAAGCTAATGGGATATAAGTACTTTCTTGTTTGGATTGGTTCTCGTTTATCTTTCTCGTGACTTTAACGACTCTCGTACATTCGAATCCTCATGTCCCACCCTCTTAAAACAAATAATTTTTTTTTCTTATAATATACTAATATTCATTTGACTCTTAAGAGTATTAATAACAAACAATACACTAAACAAATCAAACAAGCTTGTTATCCTCACTGTAGCGGATCCTCGAGCTATAGAGTGCAGATCCCTTTTAAAAGGATCATGAATCCACAAATGCATAACTCCATTTTCCTCTCTTCACCCAAACAACCAAAAACTCACACACTCTCAATCTAGGGCTTAATCGTCATTCATCTCGGCCTTCTAATCATCTCGAGGTAATTATACCTTTTATTTCTCCTAATTTAATTCTAGTGTTTTGTTCTTTATCAATAATTGATCCAAATGGGTTAGGGTTAATTAAATCATTCATGCGATTTTAGTTTTAGATATTTATTTATGATTTCCTTTAGGATTTGCATCTTCCTAAAAACCTAAATAGATTTCACAAAAACCTCATATGAATGACTTTTGGATTGATGAGCAAAAATGACTAAAAGGAATGTTTGGCATAGTTAATATAAGTAAAAACGTAATGTTAAAACTCATAATGATTAACAAATAAAATTACCAACCATCTTGTGATAATATCTTAAAAACCCCATTTGGTCCATTTTTAATAAGAAATTTATGGAGTGTCTCTAACCAAGGCATTCATTTTCTTAAAGTCTTCCTAACCCTAACACATCCACACATGACTCATTTTTAATCTCACATCTTACTTTGTTAAAATTATGCAACATTGTTTTTTGGTTCAATAATGCCTAAATCAACTCAACAAGATCATGACACCGTTCACTATATACCTAGATATCACCGTAAAGATGGTCACACGTCCGATAATCAAAAAATCTTCAAAATGCTTCAAAAACGCTTTATCCATGAGGACGTGTCATTGAGGATCCTTTATTGAAGATACAAACGTTCCTCAAGTTTTCTCCACAATCAACTTTGATTAAATTGGTCATATCGATGAACAAGTCTGTGCGTATTCATTTTTAGTTCTACAAAAGTGTTCGGATTATCTGAAACGATGATGGAACCATTTCTATTGCCTTCGTCATACATGAATAAAGTATTGTCCTACCCTTTGCTACCTTTTTCGAAATTCTTCGCATACTGTGTCATGGAGTTTGTATGTACTCCATTGATTGGTTTATTGCAAATCAACATTTTGCCATAGATTCATATCCTATCTACCGCACCTTTCTTGATGATTCGGTTCTCGTCCGAGACTCTTTTTTTATTAAAAGAGCCCAACCAACTCGAATGACCCGCAACAAGGAACTCATTAATCGTGATCTCTTTCAAATGGAACTCTTTGAGATACTTCCACTATACAAAAAGTGGAAAGAAATTCTTAGGTAAAATGTCATTTGCCTAGCCAGGAACAAAGACCATCCTAATGCTTGTCTCGTTTACATGATTTATTGCCTCATCAACCATAAACCGTTCAACCTTGCTTATTACATTGCCAAATGAATGGTTGGTGTTTTCAAAGCCGACAAAATGGTCCTCCAATATGGGATGCTACTCACACGCCTCTTTAGGCATGTTAGTACTTAGTACTATGCAACCATCTCTCGAGACTGATGATCATTTCCTTGTAAACCATGTTATGGTAACCCTCCTCAAGGGCCGTGCCAAGAGACTCATGATTTATGGCAAAAAAACTTTCATCAAACGAAGCTGAGGTTGATGAAACAACCCCATTTCAAACTTTCATCTTGATCCTATATCGTATATGGAACAACTTCCTAAATTCTCAAAGAAACTGAAGAGTTCAAGCAGATGAAGGGAATGTTCAAGTGTCTCGCCCACTTCCTCATGAAAATAGGAAAGAAAAAGAAGTGAAGAGTTTCGTAATTGAAGTTGCGGGTTGGTCTCTTTTGTTATTTGTATTTCTTTATGGTACTTGATCTTTTGAAACTATCTTGCTATGTATTGTGTATTGTATGTGGCATGTTGAACTAATTGCTAGGATGGTTGTCTCTTTGATCTGTTATTATCATTATCCTCTAACTTTTGATTTTACCATTTTTTATCATATATCAAAAGTTGGTCTTAATCTCGTTGATTGTTTATATTGTTTGTTTTACCTGATTTCCTCTCTATGCAAGACTAGAATTACCCATTACTCACTAGTAGAAGTGTTAGTATTAGTTTTCGATAAGTGCTTAATGAATTTAGCATGCTTTTTGTCCTCTTTTGTGTCTCAAGAGCCGGATCCCTTGGTTTACAAGGGCCAAATCTCTTTTTAAGGGGATCCAGCGGATTCGGCAGAATATACATCTTATTGATGCCCTTTTTATTTAGTTCTATCTTCATTAACCTTATTAAATTAGCTTAATGGACCTTTTTAGTCATATCTAAATTGTTCTCAGATTTGTTTGATCTCTCCTTCCCTTATGCATCACTTAGGTTCTATTCCGGAGTGCTTTTGATTTCTCATTTCTTTTGTACTCTCTATTCTTCATTCTTCTAGATTTTATTATCTTCCTCTTACTGAAATCTACCTTTCTTCTATTTTACTAACATTTATGTTAATTGCTTTCGCCTTCTTTTGACTTCTAAAATACCTTGGATTTATCTTTTATTTCTTAAAATTTATGAGATTTTTTAACATTGTCTTATTTAACCTTCTCCAGCCTTTAATCACTAATGATCACTCTCTAACTCTACTAGACACCTCTTTGATTATTTATTAGCCCTTTTTTAGTTCAACTCTTTCTATAAAACTCATCATTGGCCTCTCTTTCCACTATTAGATTGACTGTTCCAGTTATCCATCCCTTATATCTCTTATTTACACTCGTAAATTCTCTTAATATAGGATAGAACCCTTAATGCATGACCAATCTCTATTTTTCTTGGCTCAGTGTGCCAGATCCCTTGCGTAACACAAGCTGGATCCCTTTTGGAAGGATCCCGTGGATCCGAGAAAACAGAGGCAGATAAAAACATGTTTATGCATTTAAAACCTACCTTTCTCCCCTCACACACTCAACCTTGCCTTTAATTATCCCTCCTAGTAACTTGCAATTATGGTAGTTATGGCTTGCATGCAAATGATTACATTTTGGAAGATGTTAATGTTTAGGCATTTATATTTTTGCATTAATATTCTCTATTTAAATCACTTGTGTTTTGCACTTCAACCCCTCACTCACCATCACCGTTCTCAGGTGATCACTCATCTTCAAACACTCCCTCAACATTACAAAGGCTTCAAGTGCTCATTCATCAACTAAAAATCCCTTCTCACAAAACCGCTCGTATTGTTTATGAGATCTCATCAACCGAATCTTCACATTAAGAAACCTTCAAATGATCACGTCAAAAACTTTTCTTCTCCTATTAAATCAACACCACAAATAGCAATTGCTCCACCACCTATTGAACCTTCTTTCATAGAACCAACACCAACACTTTCTCTACAAACTACAACTTCTCAAGTTGAACTTCTATCTCTTGAACCAACACCTCTAGTTACCTTTACACAACCACCACAAGTTACTTCAGTAAAACCTTGTAAACTCACTTTTGACACACCTTATACTTTACATCATCCTTTCATAAACTCATTAGATGAATCGCCTCCAAGATCAACTAATCCTCCACCACTACCAACATTCTCCTCAATTGAATAAATAACTATACCACCATCATTTTCGCTGAACAATATGGGTGTTAACATCAACTTGCCTCCTCCAACAACAAACTTGTCTACTTCACCAATTCATTTACCTCATCCAACATCAACCATGCATCCCTCAACTTCTAACTTACCTCCATCAACATCACGCTTGCCACCACCAAACTTGCCTCCACCAAACACATTTGTCCCTCTTAATCAATCTATGTTGATTGAATATCCATCACCACAACCCCCAAGCCATGAAGAATATTGCAACCATTGTGAACACACTTAAACATTGGTGCATTCTCTATGTGATGAAATGCGCTTCGTGTTCTATCATCTTCTTGAGCATTTAGATAACATCAACAAACCAGATCACCCTTAAAAACATTAGAAGGAAGTGCAAGCACAAGTGGCCACCCTTTTCTTTTATCCTTTTGCTTTAGTTTAGTTTTAGCTCTCTTGTTAGGATTTCTTAATCTTTAGACCATCTTTTTAGTTTTATTTATTGGTTGTTGTATACCTATCTTTCTATCTTACATGGTTATAAATGCTTATCATTTTCCTTTAAGTAGTTTGGTGTGCTTTTTTCTTCTTTTATGACCGTTCTTAATATATTTTGTAGTTCTTTATGTTGTTAACTGATGTTTGTTTATACATATAGCCGGATCCATTGGATTTCAAAAAGTGGATCCTTTTTGAATTGGATCCGGCGGATCTGAGTGCTCAAAACATATCTGAGAAAATTAAAGATTATTTCATGCTCTTATCATATTATATGCTTTTATTCTAACCCACTATTTTGTAGATTTTAAAAATTCACTTGGAATACTTGACGACTCAATAAAGTAGAGCTTTTCAAGAGGGAGCATTGCTAACAAGCAAACCTATATGTCATTTTATTTAAAGCTTCATTTATCTTAATCTCGTCTTATTTAAGTTAGTTTCCTTTCGACACTCTTATTGTTTCGACAAAAAAAGAGGAGAAAAAATTAAAAACTTCAAACTTAAGATTTACAATTTTTATCTTACTTAAAATAATTTTATGTTTTGCCATCAACAAAAAGGGAGATTGTTACTAAAAATAAACCGTAAAAACTTTTATTTATATCTTATGATCTTTTTGTGTTTTGTTGATAAAAATTGTAAAATCATTTTAAAAAGATAAATAAAATACGTAATTTTTCAAGCTAATAATTTCCTAACTCATTTTATAAAAGAAATAAATCATCAAACTTAACTAGTAAAATAGTTTATATAAAGTCAAAACCATTTTTATAAAACACTAATAAAGAATTGTTACTTACATTTTTATAAATACATATTTAAGTTAAAGCTAGATAAATAAATATGTAAGTACATGAAATGGGTAGTCTTGACACATAACCCAAAACCCATGGCCCATGATATTTGCATCATATATAACATTATGTTAGGCATACATGACCCAAAGTTCATGACCCATGACCCAAAGTCCATAACCATGACCTAATATATGCATTACATCATGCATGACATCATGCTCGGTACCCATAATCCATAGTCCATGACCCACAACGCGAGTTGTAACCAAAATCCGTGGTTAAAACTAGTATGATGGATCCCTTCATTACGGGCCGGATCCTTTTGGGAAGGATCCGACATATCGTAGAACTTATTGCATATAAATAGTGAGTTATTTCTTAATTTATTTTAACATTTTTCAATACATTCTCTCTATATTCTTATCTATCTAACCTCAGATCTAAGGATAATCCATGTAGCTTTTCCTTTAGTGATTCTCTAGGTTCCTCTTAAAAGCGAGATCACGATACTTTGCATAGAAGACTTGCAAGCTCGAAGAGATGTGTTGCAATATTTCGTCATCATCACAAGATCACCGAATCGACTCTTGTAGTTGATTCTTCTTAGTATTTCATAGGTGTGTTGTGTTAGTTGGTGTAGTTGGGTTTTAGTTCCTTCATTATAAAGGAACTCGGTATTTAGCTTTGTCACCGGATAAAGTGTAAGTGGCGTTAGGTTGGTTCTACCTCGAACTAGAAGTAGGTATCTAGCTTTGTATCGGATAAAGTGTAGCGCTGTGAAGGCTTCTTGACCAAGATAAGGAGCTTGTGGATGTAGTGGTTACGAACTCTCGAGTTGGATACTGTGGGGTGGAGTAGGGTAAGGAAGGTGACCTTGTAGCCGAACCACTATAAATACTCGTGTCAAGGTTTTATCACTCTTTACTCTAACTCATACTAAATATTCTTTTGTCTAACTATCAATATTCATACATCAAAAGGATTGACATAAGTCGATTAAAACGCGGTTTTAGTTGGTAAAACCATTCAACTCCCATCTAGTTTTCTACGCTTTCTATGAAACTATTTGGCTGAGGCTAATAAGTTTGACAATAAAGGCTTCAAAAGCTATTTGCAGAGTTCAGAAGATATGAAAAGTAGAAATGAATGTCTTAACCAATGTAACAGTAACAAGTGAAATATGAGATTGACACTTCTATAGGAGATATGGGTTGTTCGGATATGGAAGTTATACTGAGATGTTATGGTAATGATGTGTTTGGATTATGAGTTTGGGTATGCTAAGTATGTATTGGTTTGCTTGTATAGTGCTAATGCAGTATATATATTACAAGTTGAATGAATCCTTTTTGTATTATGTAGTGATGAGGTTCAAGAAAGTGCCGCTTTAAATAGTAAAGAGTAGTGTTTTGCTATCTGCTCTATACTATAGGTTTTTTTTAACCTTTACTTCAATATTATAGGCAATCTAAAATATTGAATCTCTTTGTGCTCATTTCAATAGGATGTCCTTTTAACTTGACCACTTTTTCTTAGCTTAGGCTGTGGTGGTATCTTAGTTACGATTAGCCTTGGGAGGGATCTATCTGGGATATTCATCAATGTCTTTCCTACAAAGATTGTGGTTATAAAGTAGGTTTTCCTGTTGAGGAGGGTAAATGAGCATTGGTGTTTGTAGTGCAAGATGTTAGGAATAGAGGGTCAAGAAAGATGTGGCATTTTGGTCCTAATATTTCATTTCTAGGAGGTTAGGTTGGTTTTCTCTTTAAGGGTGTGTGTTCCCTGATTGCTGATGCGTGCCTCTCTTTATCTATTGATCCATATGTAGTGAGGTTGCTACTGCTAGGTTTGGGTGAAGGATAAATGGTCAGGAAATGTAACCAACTGGGGATAGCCCCTTTTTCGAGAAGTTTGGGAGCTATAGACTGCGTGATGATGCCTGGTAAGGAATGCAATATATCATTGTGGGTGATGGTTGAATGATATATGGTGGTCTCTTATCCAAGAAATGTAGTAATGAGTCTATGGTGGGTGATTAAGGTGAACAATGGAAGATTTTGTTTGTTTTGGCTACATTAGTGAATAAGGAAGCTTCATCAGAGGATAGTTGCATCAGAGGAATGTGTCTTGTTTTGTCTGAGATCTTTTGTAGTATGAGATATGTGATAGTTATATGTTTTACCGTTAAGTTTTGGTAGTTGTATTTGGTATGGGCATGTCCATACTTTTTCTTTATTGATTGTAAACGATGTTTGATTTATATATGTTCACCTTTTTCACTAAAAAAAATAAAAATAAATTCCAGGACATGATAAAAATGATCGCGTGTATCATCAACAAGTGCTACAAGGCATATGATTTACATATGTTTAATTTGTTTGAATAGCTTTATTTCGAGCTGCATAAAAATGAAGTTGCTCAAATTATCAACTATTCCAACCATACAGATGCATTAAATGAAGTTGCTCAAATTATCAACCACACGTCTTTGTGTATCATCAACACATCAATATGAGTAACACGATATACTACAACATATTTGTATTGTTTTTATAATCTTTTATCTTATTTGGCCATACGTCAATATGAGTACACGATATACTACAACATATTTGTATTGTTTTTATGATCGATCTTTTATCTTATTTGGCAATTGTTACACTAATGGTATGTCTCATACCTATATATTTACTATATCCGCATAATTTGTTTAAAGGTTTTGTTCTACTATCTTATTTTATACATAGAGTATTTAAGATATCGATACTATGTATAATTCTTTATTTTTCTTTTGAAAACGCGTGATTTTCATGTCTTTCAACTAATATAATATAATAGTAACTTTAAACAATTTTACCTATTATATTTAGTGACTGTAACACCCCCAAAATTTGATACAGCGGAAGACTTAACCAAGCTTTCGGGGTGCTACGAGATTGGTACACAAAACAAGCTTAGGAAAACGAGATAGCATAAAATGTTACATAAAACCAATCAAATATTTAGTCATTTGGTTACATTTATTCAAAATACTAAAAGTAAGGCCCAAAAGAAAGCATAAGTTATGTCCAAAATATTATCGAGTTTAGATTGATCCTTCAACCATGCCTCTTGCCAAGCCTCCAAGAAACAAGCAATCCAAACATCATTTTAGTTACCGAGAAAACATGTTAAAAGAGTCACTAACGTTGGTGAGTTCATAGGTTTACTCATAAATTCAAGAGTTGACCTCACAAAATCCTTTTTTTGGAATTTAGGGAAACAAAAGGGTTGTTGTATTTTTTTTTTGCCCTTTTAAACCTTTTACCCCTTTTTGGTTTTTAAAATTTTTGTTTTAAAAACTTAAAGGTAGTTTTTTAAAAAGGGGGGAAAATAATAAAAAAAAAGGGTTTTGCATTTTAAAAAAAAACCCCCCTTTAAACCAAATTTTTTTTTAACAAAAATTTGGGAATTTTTAAATTTTTAAAAATTAAGGCTTTAATAAATTTATTTTAAATATTTTCAATTGGGAGTTTTTTTTTTTAAAAATTTTGGGGTTTTTTTTAAAAATTTAAAAGGGAGGGTAATTTTTTTGGTTTTAAATTTTTGGCTGGTTCCCCCAAAAATTTAAAATTTTTAAATTTAAAAAAATAAAATTTTTTAAAATTTTAAAAAATAATTTTTAAATAAAAATTCAAAATTTTTTAATTTCCCAAAATTTTTATTTTTTTTTAAAAAATAAAATTTTAAAATTTTCAAATTACCTTAAATTTTTATTTAAAATTTTTAGCCTTTTTTAAAATTTAAAAAAAAACACAATTAAGAATTAAAACAAATAAAGGTTATCAAAATAATTTAAAAATTTTTATTTTTTTTCTTAAAAATTAAAAATTTTTTTTTTTTTTTTTTTTAAAAAAAAATTTAATTTAAAGTAAAAATATTTAAAATTTTTTAAAATTGGAAAAAAAAATTTATTTTTATATTTTTTTTAAATTTATTATTTTTTTTTTTTTTTTTTTTTTTAAAAATTTTTTTTGGGGTTTGGTTTTTTTTAAAATTCCCCATATTTTTTTGTCAATTTGTTTAAATGAAAGGATTTGTAAAGATTTTTTTTTTTATAAACCCAAGTTATTAACCAAATTTTTTTAAAAAGGACTTTTTTAAATTTTGGTTTTTTTTTTTTTTTTAAAATTTTTTTTTTTTTTTTTTTTTTTTTTAAAATTTTAAAAAATAAAATTGTTTAATAATCAAAACTTAAAACAAAAATTAAAAAAAGGTTTTAAAAAAAATTTTAAAAAAGCAAAAGGGGGATAAATAAAGGGGGTTTTAAAAACCCCCTTTATAAATTCAACCTATTTTTAAAAAATATTAAATTAAATAAAACTTTCTTTAGCAAAAGATTCAAAATGCATGTCATTGTCATTTTGGATATAAGTTACCCGTCATTTTCCCTTTTTAAAAAATTCAAAATGGAAAAGGCAGGGGTTTAAAATTTTCCCCAATTTTCCCATTTATTCCCCTTTAAAGGTCTATTCACCCACTTCCAAACCCCTTTTATTTCGGGAACCCCTTGGCCCCTATTTGCCCCCAAATTGGGGACCCTTTTGGATTTAAACCAAAAGGGGGGTTTAAACATAGATTAGGGTAAAAACCCGGGGTTTTAAAAATTTTAAAATAATTTTACCCCCCTTTCTTTAATTTGGTCCAGAAAGTTTTACAAACAATCAAACTGGGTTCAAAAAGGTCCAAGGTTTAAGAAAGTTAAGATTGGTTTTTGAAAAAGCAGGAAAACCCAAAGAATGTTTTAAAAATGGTAACCAAAACAAAATTTTTTAAACCTTTTTCAACGGGTTCAAAAAGGGGAAAACCCAAATAATTTTCCCTATTTAAGGGCTAAATTTGGGGCGGGGCCAAATCGAAATTTTTAAAAGGGCAATTTAAACAATTTTTAAAGAAATTTAAAAATTTTGGGAAAAATTTTAAAACAATTTATTAAAAAATTTTAAAACAAAATTAAAAAAATCCCAAATTAAAACTCCCTAAGGGAAACTTTAAAAGAAATTTTAAGTTTATTACTTTTTTTAAAAAATTTTTTAAAGAAAATTTAAAATTTAATTGGGGTTATATCCTAAAGAAAAAACCCAAAGTTTGGAACTTTTTCTGTTAAAGGGTAAAAAAAATTCAAAAATTTTTCCCAAATTGGGGATACTTAAAAAAAAACCCCAAAAACTTTTTTCTCCTTTGAAATCTTAGGTTTTTATTTCAACCAAGGACCATAGTTGCAATTTGGTTTATTAACACAAGGACCATAGGTGTAATTTTGTTAAACTTTCCCGAAAACACGATTAAGGCTTGTAAAATATATTAGTTGTGACCGAATAATTTTCTAAGTTGCGCTTATCGTTTTAAATATATTTTCCGTTAAAAATATCATAAACACGTCTATTTTAAACAACGAGTTACACGTTATTGTTTCTCACATTATTAGGTTTCTATTGTGCCGACTCGCGTAGTGCCTAATATAAACATACCATCAAACATATCATAAATCATTCAATTCCATAATAATCCACGAAATTAAATCAACAATACGAACACAATTCATCATATTTTCAAAATAATTTCTAAAAATTTGTTATTTGTATTAATTAACGTAATAGGTACTTAAAAGGACTCTCTAAATTACCAGTTGTCACAGTGACGGACAAACAGTTTGAGAACATATTATTTAGAAAAGATACAACAATAATATTGGAATGATAAAAGCAAGTAAAGATGTGATTCTAAGCCAATCACCATTCATTTGTAGTTGGTATTCTCTTGGTAGAAATATGTACACGTTTTTTTTTTTTTTTTTAATCTCAAAAGGTGAATATATAGGTAAATACATGATGCCTTCACGTGTTGTGTTTTTTTTAAATCCTCTGGCACCACATATATGGGATGTGATCTTTTCAAGTTACTTGACTCAAGTTGGGGTAATATGAGCTATTGGATTTGATTCAATGGCTCAAATCAAAAGATCTTTTTTTGATTTGAGCCATTTGATCAAATCCAATGACTCATATTAACCTAACCTGAGTCAAGTTATGCTTACAACATGAAAGGATCTTTGTCCCACAGATATAACACTGCTTGTGTTTTTTTATAAAAGGGACAAGTTATAAGCACCCATTTTTTTACAAAGGGCACCCTCTATTTTTGTGTTTTTTTTTTATTTTTTTTTTATTTTATTATTTTGTTTATATCAAAAACTATAAACACGAAAGTACGAAAATAGAAAGTTTAATAAGTCAAGCGCTTAAAACTATCAAAATACGATACAAAACCGACAAAACCGTGTTGTCTCGCAAATAAAGGAGGACAAAGGCATCTTTGACCAACCCCTTATATCACATCATAAGGGGTTTGTTTATAATATGACCCTTTATAAAATCCTCTAGCACCAGATATAGCATAGCGGCCCGCTCACTTTGACTTCAAAATGCATTAATGTAAAGTAGATTTGAAGTCATTGTCATGTGTGAGCCGGACAAGCGTATCCATCAAAATGCATAGTCATTGTCATTTTGATATAAGTTCACCCGTACACTTGTATCACTGAATTCAATTAACCATTTCCAAAAATGGCAATGCTAGTGGTCACAACAATTTCGGTGCTAATTTTGGCCATTTTATGGTACAAGTTAACCCGTACTAGCTCATCGCCACCATTGGCACCTGGTCCCCGCTCCTTGCCAATTGTCGGGTACCTTCCATTTCTCTTGGAATGATGAGGAGATGATGGTGAGTGTTTTGGTGGTGGTGGTGGTGGTGAGATGAGACGTGCGGCGGTGACGGTAGTTCTTGGGGTGGCCGGCGGCGGCTACTAAGAGGGAGGTGGGAGAGTTTTATGTTTTGGGTTTAGATGGAAATGATAACAAATGAGGTGTGCTAGGGTTTTTATTTCAACCAAGGACCATAGTTGCAATTTGGTTTATTAACACAAGGACCAAAGGTGTAATTTTGTTAAACTTTTCCGAAAACACGATTAAGGCTTGTAAAATATATTAGTTGTGACCGAATAATTTTCTAAGATGCCCTATCGTTTTTAAATTTATTTTTCTGTTAAAAATGTCATAAACACGTCTATTTTCGCTAAACGAGTTACTCGTTATTGTTTCTCACATTATTAGGTTTCTATTGTGCCGACTCGCGTAGTGCCTAATATAAACATACCATCAAACATATCATAAATCGTTCAATTCCATAATAATCCACGAAATTAAATCAACAATACGAATACAATTCATCATATTTTCAAAATAATTTCTAAAAATTTGTTATTTGTTTTAATTAACGTAATAGGTACTTAAAAGGACTCTCTAAATTACCAGTTGTCACAGTGACGGACAAACAGTTTGAGAACATATTATTCAGAAAAGATACAACTATAATATTGGAATGATAAAAGCAAATAAAGATGTGATTCTAAGCCAATCACCATACATTTGTAGTTGGTATTCTCTTGGTAGAAATATGTACACGTTTTTTTTTTTTTTTTTTTTTTTTTTTTTAATCTCAAAAGGTGAATATATAGGTAAATACATGATGCCTTCACGTGTTGTGTTTTTTTTTTAAAATCCTCTGGCACCACATATATGGGATATGATCATTTCAAGTTACTTGACTCAAGTTGGCGTAATATGAGCTATTGGATTTGATTCAATAGCTCAAATCAATTTTTTTTTTTTGATTTGAGCCATTTGATCAAATCCAATGACTCATATTAACCTAACCTGAGTCAAGTTATGCTTACAACATGAAAGGATCTTTGTCACACGATATAACAATCGCTTGTGTTTTTTATAAAAGGGACAAGTTATAAGCACCCATTTTTTACAAAGGGCACCCTCTATTTTTTTTTTTTTTTTTTTTTTTTTTTTATATCAAAAACTATAAACCCGAAAGTACGAAAATATAAAGTTTAATAAGTCAAACGCTTAAAACTATCAAAATACGATACAAAACCGACAAAAACGTGTTGTCTTCAGAAATAAAGGAGGACAAAAGGCATCTTTGACCAACCCCTTATATCACATCATAAGGGTGTTTGTTTATAATATGACCCTTTATAAAATCCTCTAGCACCGGATATAGCATTATGACCGCTCACTTTGACTTCAAAAATGCATTAATGTAAAGTAGATTCAAGTCATTGCCATGTGAGCTTAAAACGTATCCATCAAAATGCATAATCATTTCATTTTGGATATAAGTTCACCCGCACACTTGTATCCTTCGAACTCAAATTAACCATTTCCAAAAATGGCAATGCTAGTGGTCACAACAATTTCGGTGCTAATTTGGCCATTTTATGGTACAAGTTAACCCGTACTAGCTCATCGCCACCATTGCCACTGGTCCCCGCCTTGCCAATTCCTGTACCTTCCATTTCTCTTGGAATGATGACGAGATGATGGTGAGTGTTTTGGTGGTGGTGGTGGTGGTGAGATGTGACGTCTTGGTGATGACGGTGGTTCTTGGGGTGGCCGTGGCTACTAAGAGGAGATGGTAGAGTTTTATGTTTGGGGTTTAGATGGAAATGATAACAAATGAGGTGTGCTAGGGTTTTTATTTCAACCAAGGACCATAGTTGCAATTTGGTTTATTAACACAAGGACCATAAGTGTAATTTTGTTAAATATTCCCGAAAACATGATTAAGGCTTGTAAAATATATTAGTTGTGACCGAATAATTTTCTAAGTTGCGCTATCGTTTTTAAATATATTTTCCCGTTAAAAATATCATAAACACGTCTATTTTCGCTTAACGAGTTACACGTTATTGTTTCTCACATTATTAGGTTTCTATTGTGCCGACTCGCGTAGTGCCTAATATAAACATACCATCAAACATATCATAAATCATTCAATTCCATAATAATCCACGAAATTAAATCAACAATACGAACACAATTCATCATATTTTCAAAATAATTTCTTAAAATTTGTTATTTGTTTTAATTAACGTAATAGGTACTTAAAAGGACTCTCTAAATTACCGGTTGTCACAGTGACGGACAAACAGTTTGAGAACATATTATTTAGAAAAGATACAACAATAATATTGGAATGATAAAAGCAAGTAAAGATGTGATTCTAAGCCAATCACCATACATTTGTAGTTGGTATTCTCTTGGTAGAAATATGTACACGTTTTTTTTTTTAATCTCAAAAGGTGAATATATAGGTAAATACATGATGCCTTCACGTGTTGTGTTTTTTTTTTAAATCCTCTGGCACCACATATATGGGATGTGATCCTTTCAAGTTACTTGATTCAAGTTGGGATAATATGAGCTATTGGATTTGATTCAATGGCTCAAATCAAAAGATCTTTTTCTGATTTGAGCCATTTGATCAAATCCAATGACTCATATTAACCTAACCTGAGTCAAGTTATGCTTACAACATGAAAGGATCTTTGTCCCACATATATAACACTGTTTGACAAGTTATAAGCACCCATTTTTTTACAAAGGGCACCCTCTATTTTTTTGTTTTTATTTATTTTATTATTATTTTTTTTAATTATTTTGTTTATATCAAAAACTATAAACTGAAAAGTACGAAAATATAAAGTTTAATAAGTCAAACACTTAAAACTATCAAAATACGATCTGAAACCGACAAAAACCGTGTTGTCTGCAAATAAAGGAGGAAAAGGCATCTTTGACCAACCCCGCTTATATCACATCATAAGGGGGTTTGTTTATAATATGACCCTTTATAAAATCCTCTAGCACCGTGATATAGCATTGCAACCCGCTCACTTTGACTTCCAAAATGCATTAATGTAACGTAGATTGAAGTCATTGTCATGTGTGAGCCGGACAACGATCCATCAAAATGCATAGTCATTGTCATTTTGGATATAAGTTCACCCATACACTTGTATCATCGAACTCAAATTAACTATTTCCAAAAATGGCGATGCTAGTGGTCACAACAATTTCGGTGCTAATTTTGTTCATTTTATGGTACAAGTTAACCCGCATTAGCTCATCGCATACCATTGCCACCGTCCCCGCCTCGCCAATTGTCGGCACCTTCCATTTCTCTTGGAATGATGAGGTGATGATGGTGAGTGTTTTGGTGGTGGTGGTGGTGGTGGTGAGATGTGACGTGCGGCGGTGACGGTAGTTCTTGGGGTGGCCGGCGGCGGCTACTAAGAGGGAGGTGGGAGAGTTTTATGTTTAGGGTTTAGATGGAAATGATAACAAATGAGGTGTGCTAGGGTTTTTATTTCAACCAAGGACCATAGTTGCAATTTGGTTTATTAACACAAGGACCATAGGTGTAATTTTGTAAAACTTTCCCGAAAACACGATTAAGGCTTGTAAAATATATTAGTTGTGACCGAATAATTTTCTAAGTTGCGCTATCGTTTTTAAATATATTTTTCCATTAAAAATATCATAAACACGTCTATTTTCGCTTAACGAGTTACACGTTATTGTTTCTCACATTATTAGGTTTCTATTGTGCCGACTCGCGTAGTGCCTAATATAAACATACCATCAAACATATCATAAATCATTCAATTCCATAATAATCCACGAAATCAAATCAACAATACGAACACAATTCATCATATTTTCAAAATAATTTCTAAAAATTTGTTATTTGTTTTAATTAACGTAATAGGTACTTAAAAGGACTCTCTAAATTACCAGTTGTCACAGTGACGGACAAACAGTTTGAGAACATATTATTTAGAAAAGATACAACAATAATGTTGGAATGATAAAAGCGAGTAAAGATGTGATTCTAAGCCAATCACCATACATTTGTTGTTGGTATTCTCTTGGTAGAAATATGTACAAGTTTTTTTTTTTTTTTTTTTTTTTTTTTTAATCTCAAAAGGTGAATATATAGGTAAATACATGATGCCTTCACGTGTTGTGTTTTTTTTTAAAAATCCTCTGGCACCACATATATGGGATGTGATCCTTTCAAGTTACTTGACTCAAGTTGGGGTAATATGAGCTATTGGATTTGATTCAATGGCTCAAATCAAAAGATCTTTTTTTGATTTGAGCCATTTGATCAAATCCAATGACTCATATTAACCTAACCTGAGTCAAGTTATGCTTACAACATGAAAGGATCTTTGTCCCACAGATATAACACTGCTTGTGTTTTTTATAAAAGGGACAAGTTATAAGCACCCATTTTTTTACAAAGGGCACCCTCTAATTTTGTGTTTTTTTTTATTTTTTTATTATTATTTTGTTTATATCAAAAAACTATAAACCCGAAAGTACGAAAATATAAAGTTTAATAAGTCAAAGGCTTAAAACTATCAAAATACTGTCTGAACCGACAAAAACTGTGTTGATCTTGCAAATAAAGGAGGACAAAAGGCATCTTTGACCAACCCCCCTTATATCACATCATAAGGGGGTTTGTTTATAATATGACCCTTTATAAAATCCTCTAGCACCAGATATAGCATTGCAGCCCGCTCACTTTGACTTCCAAAATGCATTAATATAAAGTAGATTCGTAGTCATTGTCATGTGTGAGCCGGACAAACGTATCCATCAAAATGCATAATCATTTTCATTTTGGATATAAGTTCACCCGTACACTTGTATCACTGAACTCAAATTAACCATTTCCAAAAATGGCAATGCTAGTGGTCACAACAATTTCGGTGCTAATTTTGGCCATTTTATGGTACAAGTTAACCCGTACTAGCTCATCGCCACCATTGCCACCTAGTCCCCGCCTCTTGCCAATTGTCGGCACCTTCCATTTCTCTTGGAATGATGATGAGATGATGGTGAGTGTTTTGGTGGTGGTGGTGGTGGTGAGATGTGACATGCGGTGTGACGGTGGTTCTTGGGGTGGCCGTGGCTACTAAGAGGAGGTGGGAGAGTTTTATGTTTAGGGTTTAGATGGAAATGATAACAAATGAGGTGTGCTAGGGTTTTATTTCAACCAAGGACCATAGTTGCAATTTGGTTTATTAACACAAGGACCATAGGTGTAATTTTGTTAATCTTTCCAAAACACGATTAAGGCTTGTAAAATATGTTAGTTGTGACCGAATAATTTTCTAAGTTGCGCTATCGTTTTTAAATATATTTTTCCGTTAAAAATATCATAAACACGTCTATTTTCGCTTAACGAGTTACACGTTATTGTTTCTCACATTATTAGGTTTCTATTGTGCCGACTCGCGTAGTGCCTAATATAAGCATACCATCAAACATATCATAAAACATTCAATTCCATAATAATCCACGAAATTAAATCAATAATACGAACACAATTCATCATATTTTCAAAATAATTTCTAAAAATTTGTTAATTGTTTTAATTAACGTAATAGGTACTTAAAAGGACTCTCTAAATTACCAGTTGTCACAGTGACGGACAAACAGTTTGAGAACATATTATTTATAAAAGATACAACAATAATATTGGAATGATAAAAGCAAGTAAAGATGTGATTCTAAGCCAATCACCATACATTTGTAGTTGGTATTCTCTTGGTAGAAAATTTTACACGTTTTTTTTTTAATCTCAAAAGGTGAATATATAGGTAAATACATGATGCCTTCACGTGTTGTGTTTTTTTTTAAAAAAATCCTCTAGCACCACATATATGGGATGTGATCCTTTCAAGTTACTTGACTCAAGTTAGGGTAATATGAGCTATTGGATTTGATTCAATGGCTCAAATCAAAAGATCTTTTTTTTATTTGAGCCATTTGTTCAAATCCAATGACTCATATTAACCTAACCTGAGTCAAGTTATGCTTACAACATGAAAGGATCTTTGTCCCACAGATATAACACTGCTTGTGTTTTTTTATAAAAGGGAAAAGTTATAAGCACCCATTTTTTTACAAAGGGCACCCTCTATTTTTGTGTTTTTATTTTATTTTATTATTATTATTTTTTTAATTATTTTGTTTATCTCAAAAAACTGTAAACCTGAAAGTACGAAAATATAAAGTTTAATAAGTCAAACGCTTAAAACTATCAAAAATACGATACAGAAACTGACAAAAAGCTGTGTTGTACTGCAAATAAAGGAGGACAAAAGGCATCTTTGACCAACCCCGCTTATATCACATCATAAAGGGGTTTGTTTATAATATGACCCTTTATAAAATCCTCTAGCACCAGATATAGCATTGCAGCCCGCTCACTTTGACTTCCAAAATGCATTAATGTAAAGTAGATTCGAAGTCATTGTCATGTGTGAGCCGGACAAACGTATCCATCAAATTGCATAGTCATTGTCATTTTGGATATAAGTTCACCCGTACACTTGTATCACTGAAGTCAAATTAACCATTTCCAAAAATGGCAATGCTAGTGGTCACAACAATTTCGGTGCTAATTTTGGCCATTTTATGGTACAAGTTAACCCGTACTAGGTCATCGCCACCATTGGCACCTGGTCCCCGCTCCTTGCCAATTGTCGGGTACCTTCCATTTCTCTTGGAATGATGAGGAGATGATGGTGAGTGTTTTGGTGGTGGTGGTGGCGGTGAGATGTGACGTCTTGGCGGTGGCGGTGGTTCTTGGGGTGGCCGTGGCTACTAAGAGGGAGGTGGGAGAGTTTTATGTTTAGGGTTTAGATGGAAATGATAACAAATGAGGTGTGCTAGGGTTTTTATTTCAACCAAGGACCATAGTTGCAATTTGTTTTATTAACACAAGGACCATAGGTGTAATTTTGTTAAACTTTCCCGAAAACACGATTAAGACTTGTAAAATATATTAGTTGTGACCGAATAATTTTCTAAGTGGCGCTATCGTTTTTAAATATATTTTTCCGTTAAAAATATCATAAACACGTCGATTTTCGCTTAACGAGTTACACGTTATCGTTTCTCACATTATTAGGTATCTATTGTGCCGACTCGCGTAGTGCCTAATATAAACATACCATCAAACATATCATAAATCATTCAATTCCATAATAATCCACGAAATCAAATCAAGAATACGAACACAATTCATCATATTTTCAAAATAATTTCTAAAAAATTGTTATTTGTTTTAATTAACGTAATAGGTACTTAAAAGGACTCTCTAAATTACCAGTTGTCACACTGACGGACAAACAGTTTGAGAACATATTATTTAGAAAATATACAACAATAATATTGGAATGATAAAAGCAAGTAAAGATGTGATTCTAAGCCAATCACCATACATTTGTAGTTGGTATTCTCTTGGTAGAAATATGTACACGTTTTTTTTTTTTTTTTTTAAATGGTGAATATATAGGTAAATACATGATGCCTTCACGTGTTGTGTTTTTTTTTTTAAAATCCTCTGGCACCACATAAGAGATTATATAGGTAAATACATGATGCCTTCACGTGTTGTGTTTTTTTTTTAAATCCTCTGGCACCACATATATGGGATGTGATCCTTTCAAGTTACTTGACTTAAGTTGGGGTAATATGAGCTATTGGATTTGATTCAATGGCTCAAATCAAAAGATCTTTTTTTGATTTGAGCCATTTGATCAAATCCAATGACTCATATTAACCTAACCTAAGTCAAGTTATGCTTACAACATGAAAGGATCTTTGTCCCACAGATATAACACTGCTTGTGTTTTTTTATAAAAGGGACAAGTTATAAGCACCCATTTTTACAAAGGCACCTCTATTTTGTGTTTTTTTTATTTTATTTTTTATTTTATAATTTTGTTTATATCAAAAAACTATAAACCTGAAAGTACGAAAATATAAAGTTTAATAAGTCAAACGCTTAAAACTATCAAAAATACGGTACAGAAACTGACAAGAAACAGTGTTATACTGCAAATAAAGGAGGACAAAAGGCATCTTTGACCAACCGCCCTTATATCACATCATAAGGGGGTTTGTTTATAATATGACCCTTTATAAAATCCTCTAGCACCAGATATAGCATTGCAGCCCGCTCACTTTGACTTCCAAAATGCATTAATGTAAAGTAGATTCGAAGTCATTGTCATGTGTGACTCGGACAAACATATCCATCAAAATGCATAGTCATTGTCATTTTGGATATAAGTTCACCCGTACACTTGTATCATCGAACTCAAATTAACCATTTCCAAAATGGCAACGCTAGTGGTCACAACAATTTCGGTGCTAATTTTGGCCATTTTATGGTACAAGTTAACCCGACTAGCTCTTTGCCACCATTGCCACCGGTCCCCGCTCCTTGCCAATTGCTCGGTACCTTCCATTTCTCTTGGAATGATGAGGAGATGATGGTGAGTGTTTTGGTGGTGGTGGTTGTGGTGAGATGTGACGTCTGGCGGTGATTTTGGTTCTTAGGGTGGCCGGCGCTACTAAGAGGAGGTGGGAGAGTTTATGTTTAGGGTTTAGATGGAAATGATAACAAATGAGGGTGTGCTAGGGTTTTTATTTCAACCAAGGTCCATAGTTGCAATTTGGTTTATTAACACAAGGACCATAGGTGTAATTTTGTTAAACTTTCCCGAAAACACGATTAAGGATTGTAAAATATATTAGTTGTGACCGAATAATTTTCTAAGTTGGGCTATCGTTTTTAAATCTATTTTTCCGTTAAAAATATCATAAACACGTCTATTTTCGCTTAACGAGTTACACGTTATTGTTTCTTACATTATTAGGTTTCTATTGTGCCGACTCGCGTAGTGCCTAATAAAACATACTATCAAACATATCATAAATCATTCAATTCCATAATAATCCACGAAATCAAATCAACAATACGAACACAATTCATCATATTTTCAAAATAATTTCTAAAAATTTGTTATTTGTTTTAATTAACGTAATAGGTACTTAAAAAGATTCTCTAAATTACCAGTTGTCACAGCGACGGACAAACAGTTTGAGAACATATTATTTAGAAAAGATACAACAATAATATTGGAATGATAAAAGCAAGTAAAGATGTGATTCTAAGCCAATCACCATACATTTGTAGTTGGTATTCTCTTGGTGAAAATATCTACAGGTTTTTTTTTTTATTTTTTTTTTTTTTTTTTTTTAGTCTCAAAAGGTGAATATATAGGTAAATACATGATGCCTTCACGTGTTGTGTTTTGTTTTTAAATCCTCTAGCACCACATATATGGGATGTGATCCTTTCAAGTTACTTCACTCAAGTTGGGGTAATATGAGCTATTGGATTTGATTCAATGGTTCAAATCAAAAGATCTTTTTTTGATTTGAGACATTTGATCGAATCCAATGACTCATATTAACCTAACCTGAGTCAAGTTATGCTTACAACATGAAAGGATCTTTGTCCCACAGATATAACACTGCTTGTGTTTTTTTATAAAAGGGACAAGTTATAAGCACCCTTTTTTTTACAAAGGGCACCCTCTATTTTGGTGTTTTTTTTTTTATTTTATTTTTTTATTTTTTTTTTTTTTTATAATTTTGTTTATATCAAAAAACTATTAACCTGATAGTACGAAAATATAAAGTTTAATAAGTCAAACGCTTAAAACTATCAAAAATACAGATGTAAACCGACAAAAAGCGTGTTGACTGCAAATAAAGGAGGACAAAGGCATCTTTGACCAACCCCTTATATCACATCATAAGGGGTGTGTTTATAATATGACCCTTTATAAAATCCTCTAGCACCGATATAGCATTGCACCCGCTCACTTTGACTTCCAAAATGCATTAATGTAAAGTAGATTCAAGTCATTGTCATGTGTGAGCCGGACAAACGTATCCATCAAAATGCATAGTCATTGTCATTTTGGATATAAGTTCACCCGTACACTTGTATCACTGAACTCAAATTAACCATTTCCAAAAATGGCAATGCTAGTGGTCACAACAATTTCGGTGCTAATTTTGGCCATTTTATGGTACAAGTTAACCCGTACTAGCTCATCGCCACCATTGCCACCTGGTCCCCGCTCCTTGCCAATTGTCGGGTACCTTTCATTTCTCTTGGAATGATGAGGAGATGATGGTGGTGGTGGTGGTGAGATGTGACGTGCGGCGGTGATGGTGGTTCTTGGGGTGGCCGGCGGCGGCTACTAAGAGGGAGGTGGGAGAGTTTTATGTTTAGGGTTTAGATGGAAATGATAACAAATGAGGTATGCTAGGGTTTTTATTTCAACCAAAGACCATAGTTGCATTTTGGTTTATTAACACAAGGACCATAGGTGTAATTTTGTTAAACTTTCCCGAAAACACGATTAAGGCTTGTAAAATATATTAGTTGTGACCGAATAATTTTCTAAGTTGCGCTATCGTTTTTAAATATATTTTTCCGTTAAAAAAATCATAAACAAGTCTATTTTCGCTTAACGAGTTACACGTTATTGTTTCTCACATTATTAGGTTTCTATAGTGCCGACTCGCGTAGTGCCTAATATAAACATACCATCAAACATATCATAAATCATTCAATTCCATAGTAATCCACGAAATCAAATCAACAATACGAACATAATTCATCATATTTTCAAAATAATTTCTAAAAATTTGTTATTTGTTTTAATTAACGTAATAGGTACTTAAAAGGACTCTCTAAATTACCAGTTGTCACGTTGATGGACAAACAGTTTGAGAACATATTATTTAGAAAAGATACAACAATAATATTGGAATGATAAAAGCAAGTAAAGATGTGATTCTAAGCCGATCACCATACATTTGTAGTTGGTATTCTCTTGGTAGAAATATGTACACGTTTTTTTTTTTTTTTTTTTTAATCTCAAAAGGTGAATATATAGGTAAATACATGATGCCTTCACGTGTTGTGTTTTTTTTTTAAAATCCTCTGGCACCACATATATGGGATGTGATCATTTTTTTGACTCAAGTTGGGGTAATATGAGCTATTGGATTTGATTCAATGGCTCAAATCAAAAGATCTTTTTTTGATTTGAGCCATTTGATCAAATCCAATGACTCATATTAACCTAACCTGAGTCAAGTTATGATTATAACATGAAAGGATCTTTGTCCCACGGATATAACACTGCTTGTGTTTTTTTATAAAAGGGACAAGTTATAAGCACCCATTTTTTTACAAAGGGCACCCTCTATTTTTGTGTTTTTTATTTTATTTTTAATTTTTTATTTTTATAATTTTGTTTATATCAAAAAACTATAAACCTGAAAGTACGAAAATATAAAGTTTAATAAGTCAAACGCTTAAAACTATCAAAATACGATACAAAACCGACAAAAACGTGTTGTCTTTGCAAATAAAGGAGGACAAAGGCATCTTTGACCAACCCCTTATATCACATCATAAGGGGTTTGTTTATAATATGACCCTTTATAAAATCCTCTAGCACCAGATATAGAATTGCAGACCCGCTCACTTTGACTTCAAAATGCATTAATGTAAAGTAGATTCAAGTCATTGTCATGTGTGAGCCGGACAAAGCGTATCCATCAAAATGCATAGTCATTGTCATTTTGGATATAAGTTCACCCGTACACTTGTATCATCTGAACTCAAATTAACCATTTCCAAAATGGCAATGCTAGTGGTCACAACAATTTCGTTGCTAATTTTGGCCATTTTATGGTACAAGTTAACCCGTACTAGCTCATCGCCACCATTGCCACCGGTCCCGCTCCTTGCCAATTGTGGGCACCTTTCATTTCTCTTGGAATGATGAGGAGATGATGGTGGTGGTGGTGGTGAGATGTGACGTCTTGGCGGTGATGGTGGTTTTGGGGTGGCCGTGGCTACTAAGAGGAGGTGGGAGAGTTTATGTTTAGGGTTTAGATGGAAATGATAACAAATGAGGTGTGCTAGGGTTTTATTTCAACCAAGAACCATAGTTGCATTTTGGTTTATTAACACAAGGACCATAGGTGTAATTTTGTTAAACTTTCCGAAAACACGATTAAGGCTTGTAAAATATATTAGTTGTGACGAATAATTTTCTAAGTTGCGCTTATCGTTTTAAATATATTTTCCGTTAAAAAATCATAAACACGCCTATTTTCGCTAACGAGTTACACGTTATTGTTTCTCACATTATTAGGTTTCTATTGTGCTTGACTGCTGCGTAGTGCCTAATATAAACATACCATCAAACATATCATAAATCATTCAATTCCATAGTAATCCACGAAATCAAATCAACAATACGAACACAATTCATCATATTTTCAAAATAATTTCTAAAAATTTGTTATTTGTTTTAATTAACGTAATAGGTATTTAAAAGGACTCTCTAAATTACCAGTTGTCACAGTGATGGACAAACAGTTTGAGAACATATTATTTAGAAAAGATACAACAATAATATTGGAATGATAAAAGCAAGTAAAGATGTGATTCTAAGCCAATCACCATACATTTGTAGTTGGTATTCTCTTGGTAGAAATATGTACACGTTTTTTTTTTTTTTTTTTTTTTTTTTTCTCAAAAGGTGAATATATAGGTAAATACATGATGCCTTCACGTGTTGTGTTTTTTAAAATCCTCTGGCACCACATATATGGGATGTGATCATTTTTTGACTCGAGTTGGGGTAATATGAATTTATTGGATTTGATTTAATCGCTCAAATCAAAAGATCTTTTTGATTTGGTAGTTTGATCAAATCCAATGACTCATATTAACCTAACCCAGTCAAGTTATGATTATAACATGAAAGGATCTTTGTCCACGGATATAACACGGCTTGTGTTTTTTATAAAGGACAAGTTATAAGACCCATTTTTTACAAAGGGCACCCTCTATTTTGTGTTTTTTTTTTTATTTTTTATTTTTTATTTTTATAATTTTGTTTATATCAAAAACTATAAACCCGAAAGTACGAAAATATAAAGTTTAATAAGTCAAACGCTTAAAACTATCAAAATACGATCTGGCCGACAAAAACTGTCAGATCGCAAATAAAGGAGACAAAGCGATTTGACCAACCCCCCTTATATCACATCATAAGGGGGTTTGTTTATAATATGACCCTTTATAAAATCCTCTAGCACCAGATATAGCATTGCAGCCCGCTCACTTTGACTTCCAAAATGCATTAATGTAAAGTAGATTCGAAGTCATTGTCATGTGTGAGCCGGACAAACGTATCCATCAAAATGCATAGTCATTGTCATTTTGGATATAAGTTCACCCGTACACTTCTATCACTAAACTCAAATTAACCATTTCCAAAAATGGCAATGCTAGTGGTCACAACAATTTCGGTGCTAATTTTGGCCATTTTATGGTACAAGTTAACCCGTACTAGCTCATCGCCACCATTGCCACCTGGTCCCCGCTCCTTGCCAATTGTCGGGTACCTTCCATTTCTTGGTCCTGACTTGCACAAACAATTCACTAACATGGCACACACCTATGGCCCCATATTTAAGCTCTATCTGGGAAGCTAGCTTCAGGTTGTGATAAACACTCCAGAGTTAGGTAAAGAAGTGGTTCGTGACAACGATGAGATATTTGCTAACCATGATCTCACCGTTGCTTTCTCATTAATAACTTATGGTGGCCAAGATATAGTATTTACTAAACACAACTCAAACTGGCGTAACCTGCGTAAAATATTGGTCCATGAGGTCTTAAGCAACACGAATCCTGAAGCATGTGGTTGTTTCCGAAGGGACGAAGTCAGAAAGACCATCAAGAATGTTTTTAGTAAAATAGGTACATCAGTAAACATTAGCCAGATTTCTTTCTTGACAGAGGCGAATGTCCTAACAAGCATGGTTAGGGCAAACACATCAGATGAAGTGTCAAACGGTATCAATCTTGGACTTGAGTTGCAGACTGCGGTTTCAAACATCACTGAAATTTTTGGACGGCCGAATTTATCGGATTTTTTCCCTAGTCTTGGGAGGTTTGATCTACAAGGTGTCGAGCGGGACATGAAGAAGCAACTTCAGAAGTTAGACGCAATAATTGAAAACATGATTGATGATCGAATCAAATCTAACTCCAGAAGGTCAAGGGATGAAGTTCATGAAGGCAAGAAAGATTTTTTACAGATCTTATTAGATCTCAAAGACAAAGGAGATGCCAAATCAGTAAACATCACCCAAATAAAGGCAATTCTGGTGGTAAGTTTTATTCTTAAAGTAATTAATTAGTCTGAGTCATTTTGAACTTTTTTTTCTTGTAAACTGCTATAACGATATGGTCAAATATTATTCTATTAGGACGTTATGATCGCTGGAACAGAAACAACAGCCAAACTGTCTGAATGGGCAATGGCGGAGATTTTGAAAAATCATAACGTACTGAAAAGGGTACAAGAAGAATTAGCAGAAGTTGTAGGACTAAACAACATTGTGGAGGAATCTCATCTTCCGAAACTACAATACCTAGATGCAACAGTTAAGGAAACATTCCGGTTGCACCCTGTAGCTCCTTTGTTACTCCCAAGGTTGTCAAGCAAGGCTTGCGTGGTTGGTGGATATACAATCCCAAAGGATTGTACTGTGGTTTTGAATGTTTGGTCAATCCAACAGGATCCTCGATACTGGGACAATCCCTTGGAGTTCAAACCTGAGAGATTCTTGACAGGCAAATGGGACTACAATGGAAATAATTTGAAGTTCTTCCCATTTGGTTCAGGAAGAAGAATATGCCCAGGTATTATATTGTCTGAGAAAATGCAGATGTTTATCTTGGCTTCGCTCTTGCACCCGTTTAACTGGAGCTTGCCAAAGGGTGAAGAGCACGATCTTTCTGAAAAACTTGGCGCGACACTACATAAAGGAAAACCACTCTTTGTTATCCCGTCTCAAAGGTTGCCTGATGTGAGCCTCTATATGTAACCATGATATAGGAGCTACGCTATATATGGGCAGTAACGAAGAAGAAGATTTTGTTAATATCGAGGAGTCCAAGCAGAGGCGGAGCCAAGGGGGGGTCACGGTGGGCAAGTGCCCCCCCACCGGAAAATTTTGTAGTTTAGATTTTTTGAATTTTAGAGGTATTTTTTTAATTTGCCCCCCTTAAAAGTTAGTTTCAGCCTTGTAGAAGGTTTGATTTGTCGTGGTTTTGGAACATTTCAGTTGAATAAATGAGCAATATTTAAAAAATGCGTGTTTCATGTTTAGAAAAAGAATGAGGAAGAAGAAGACTGATGGAATGAAGGGGAAGAAGGAAAGGTAGAGAGAGAAAAAACACAGCTTTTGTACTTGTATTTTTTATTATAGTACTTTGCTTGTTTTTAGAAAGTTGTATTTATTTGTTATTTTCATGTTAGGCCCTTGTTCTTTTCAAAACTTATTTGTGATATACTTTTTTAAAAATTTCATTTGTGATTAAATATTGCTTGTTTATTTTTGTCATATTTCATGTAGGTCACAAAATTTTTTTGCCCCCCCTCAAATTTTTTTCTGGCTCCGCCCCTGAGTCCAAGAATAACCGAACCATTCGGGTTATGGTGAACGTTTCCAGATTTCCAAAATAAAGAGGATTTATTTTAGTATATTGTTTAGTAGTGGAAGTTAGTGGTGCACAAAGAGGTTAACCGGTTCGGTTTTTGATCCGGTCAAAACCGAACCGGTTTGGGTCAACGCCAAAAACCGTCCGGTTTCGAACCGCGATGAAGCTTGAAAAACCCAACGGTCCAAACCGGTTTGGGCTCGATTTGAACCGGTCTAGACCGGTTAACCTTTTTTTTTTTTTTCTTTTTTTTTTTTTTTTTTTTTTTTTTTTTTGAGTGGTCCGTCGTCGTTTGTAATCGTTTTCTTGTTTCGTGTATTAATAAACTAGAACTTTTATTGTTTCGTGTATTAATAAACTAGAACTTTTATTTAATGTAATGTAGAATACATGATCATCACACATTACATATAAACTTAAAACACAACACATAATAACTTAAACATAAATCATCGATAACTTGATAAGATACTCAACGTCAACTCGAGATCTCGAATCGGGCATCAATTGCGGTGCTTGGCGGCAATACTTACGTGTGTGAACCTCAACGGCCGGAAGTGGGTTTGAATAAACATAAACAATACTTACATTGAGCCATTAACGCCATCCGACATTTCGGCGTGGTTGTAGTGAGCCCAAACCTTGGGATTACCGTGTGCACGGTCTACCGGAAAATAACGAACAATAACCGGTGGCAGGGGTGGCGGAGGCGGTGCAGGATCAGCCATTAATGAAATGCTTCCGATTTTTATTTTTTAGAGTGTAATTTAAATTGTATAAAAGTTGCAAAAAATAAAAACACAATATATTTATTTATACTATTCTTACAATGGCAAACTTGTAAGTATTAAAAAAAAAATTCAAATTTTGAAAGTTTACCCGCCTTTCCGCTAAAAAAAATACAAAATTTTAAATTTTAAAATTTGAATATTGGACCGGTTTGACCGGTTTTGGACCGGTTCTTAACCGGTTAACCGGTTCGGTTTCAAAATTTTGAATTTTTAAAAATTGCCGCCTAGAATTCAAATTCAAATTTTCAAAAGTTTGAACCGGTTTTTAACCGGTTAACCGGTTTCATTTTAAAAAAAATTTGCCGCCTAGTTCAAAAATTCAAATTTTTAAAACATATAACCGGTTTGAACCGGTTTTGTAACCGGTTTTTAACCGGTTAACCGGATTTTTTTTTTTTTTTCTCGTTTTCAACATTATTCAAACTTACTTGAATAAACTTTAACTTTTATTTATAACGTCGAAATACATAAACCGAAAGGAAATACATAAACTTAATAGAAATACATCAAAGAAAATACATAAACTTAAAACATAATACGTAAGCATAAAAGTCCTAATAGTCGTCATCGGATCCCCAGCTTCGGCGGTGCATCTTGTCTTAGTTCTTTATCGGAAAGCATCTCGATTTCACCCGCTTGCCTCTTCCACGTAGACCTCCCTTCAAGTCTCCAGCATTTTCAAGATCGGTTTATCTTGCACTCGCTTCATTGCGTCCAGTGATCTTTCAAACCCATACACATCTCCAAAGAAGCGGTGTGAGTCTGCTTTCTCGGTTGATAAAACCTTTCCACTTGTTGAAAAAGCGGTTCGAAGCTACCAAGTAGCTTGTACACTTAGTACATCACGAGCCATTCGGGATAGAACGGAAACATTGTTTCCTTTGCTTTCCAAAACGCCAACACATCAAAGTTTTCAACTTGTTCAGCCGGAATATGTGAGATAAAATCGGTTGTGATATATCTTTCATATTCACTGTTCGCTAAACAATCATTTCTTATCCGTTTGTTGGGATGATCTCTTATCTTTTTATGCAAAGCAAGTATCGGATTCCCTCTAAAAGCCCTTGATGATGATGAAGAAGACTCCGTCACAGTAGGAGGTGGGTTGCCATATTTTTCAAAATAATATTGCCACAAACTTTTAAAAGAATGGCCAAAGGACTCTTTTGCATCATTAGCATAGTTCGGGTTTGACGCGAAACAACCCAAATCAGTCACAATCGAGTCAATAAGAACCTCCACCCCGTTTACATTATAACATGGATTTAATGCGGCCGCACAAGTAATTAACGGTGGCAAAGTTTCAAAATATTTCAACAGCTTTTCTTTCATCCCGGAAACCATGCTTGTATAAACACCACCATTAAATTCAAATGCGGCGATTTGTGAAGACATCAAGAATAATTGCTCGAGTACCAAATGAGCCGTTGGATAATAAACCCCCGGCAATTTTTTTGTTGCGTTGTAAAAAACTTCAAGTAGTCGGGTTATTTTTTCAATAGTATCCCAATTATCTTGACTAAATGGAGCACATATACCCCTCCCCGACAATTTCTCATCATGAAAATATTGCAAGGTCACCTTTTGTCTTAAACCACTTATGAACATAAGATAAGTGGAGTTCCATCGTGTTTCAATATCCCAACAAGGTTGTAACCAATGTTTCCCAGGTTTCACACATCCGAATGTATGCATTATATCTTTTATTACCCTTTTAAAAACATCGACTAACATTCTTTTAAAATCTTCTTTCACTTCACTCAAATGCGGATCTTTTAATCCCGCTTGCACGCCAAGTTAATGATGTGTGCAACACATCGACTATGAAAAATTCGCCATTACAAGGTGGCTCATAATCCATTTTAGTCGACCCATTGCATTTGTGTTGTTACTAGCATTATCCAACGTTATTGAAAACAAATTTACGTCAAGTTAAACTTATGAAACACTTTTCTCAACAAATTGTATAAAGCTTCTCGGGAGTGAGGAACCGAAAGTTTTCAAATGTTACGACTCGCTTCATCATTTGCCAACTTTCGGATCAACCCAATGTCGGTAACACAAAGGTACGAAAATGGCAAATTATGAGGAGCGCCCAAACATCGGTTGTTAAATTAACACAAGCATCCATATTTAAAAATTATTTTTAAATCTTGCTTAGCCGTTTTCCATATTTTCATAGCATCGCGTTTAAGAGTCATCGACTTACATGATGGTCTGCGGTTGCATATAATTACGGTACACCTCCGTCGTCACCGTTGTCATAGTGGTTGAGCGGCAAACCACATTGAATCACCAAACCGCCGGTTTCTCACGGAGTAAATCATGATCGTATGCAAAATAGTCCGTCTCGAGCCATGAAAGATTGGCCGGCTTAGGAACCGATTTGAGTGCCTTGCAATACTTTTGCTTGATGTGAGCCTTCAACGTCGAGTTGGAACCGCTGACAATATACTCAAGCAATATTTGCATTGAGCCTTTTCTTACCGTCCGACATTGGGGCGTGGTTGAAATGTTCCCATGGATCTTTACACGGTCACACGGTAAATTTTTCGAACCGTCATTGCACTTGTTGAACCGGCCGGTGTTGGTGGTGTTGTTGGTGTTTGAACTTTCCATTAGTGTTTAGTGAAATACTTTCGGTTTTGATTTTTTTGGAGTGTTTTTTGATTGCTTGAAAGTGGTAATTAACCAAATACATAACACATCTATTTATACTAACATTTGTATGGCAAAATCGTAATTTTTTAACAACTTTTAATAAAATCCGGCCCCCCACGCTCCTTCCCGCCCCTCTTTTAAAAATTCAAATTCAAAATTCAAAAAAACCAAAAAAACCCGCCCAAGCCAAAAAAAACGGTTAGGAACCGGTTAACCGAACCGGTTTCGGTTTGCCGATTAAAAAAACCGGTCTTAAAACCGGTCGATTTCTCAAGTGGAGGAACCGGTTCCAAACCGCCGGTTTGGATATAAACCGGACCGGCTTGGGTCAAAACCGGTTTTGACCGGTTTGGTTTTTCGGTTTGACTTCAGATACGGTTCGGTTAACCGGTTTTTTTGTGCACCTCTAGTGGAAGTTATGGTCTCTTGCATGGGATCATATATGGGTTTTCCATGTTTCCTTATCTGTAATAAAAAAATGTATTGTAATTTGTTGGTTCATGAAATATGAAGAAGAAAATCTAGTAAAAAAAGTTTAGTTTCTCCTTTCTAATTCCTGAGAAATTGAGTCTCGATCTTAAGTAGCAATTGTAATGATTACAATCCTTTTAATATAACTTTCAGACTTTGATTGTGTTTAAAATCGATTAGTTTTAGATAGCAATCAACGTTTATTCTAGAAATAAACATGTCTAAAAAATACTTGGATGAAGAAGATAATTTTATATACATTCATTACCACTAGTACAATCGACATTTCTGTCTACGACCTTTTCAATACTTTCCTGACGACGGGGCGTCGGCGTCGTTCGTTCCAGAGTCTAGATGTTGTGGTTATACGTAATGTGTTAAACAACCGAGTCTAGGTGCTATGGTTATACGTAACGTGTTAAACGAACGAGTCTAGGTGCTATGGTTATACGTAACGTGTTAAACGAACGAGTCTAAGTGTTATGGTTATACGTAACATGTTAAACGAACGAGTCTAGGTGATATGGTTATACGTAACGTGTTAAACGAACGAGTCTAAGTGCTATGGTTATACATAACGTGTTAAAGGAACGAGTCTATGTGTTACGGTTATATGTAACATGTTAAACGACCGAGTATAGGTGCTATGGTTATACGTAACGTGTTAAACGACCGAGTCTAGGTGCTATGGTTATACGTAACGTGTTAAACGAACGAGTCTAGGTGCTATGGTTATACGTAACGTGTTAAACGAACTAGGTGATATGGTTATATGTAACGTGTTAAACGACAGAGTCTAGGTGCTATGGTTATACGTAACGTGTTAAACGAACGAGTCTAGGTGTTATTGTTATACGTAACATGTGTAACGACCGAGTCTAGGTGCTATGGTTATACATAACGTATTAAACGAACGAGTCTAGGTGCTATGGTTATACGTAACGTGTTAAACGACCGAGTCTAGGTGCTATGGTTATACGTAACGTGTTAAACAAACGAGTCTAGGTGTTATGGTTATACGTAACCTGTTAAGAGACCGAGTCTAGGTGCTATGGTCATACGTAACTGATAAGGTTTTAAAATGTACCTTTTTGAGGGGTCGTTTAAGCCCTTATTTGATAACTTTTGTATCTGTTATTACTTAATATCGTTCCTTTTCACTTTTTAGGTATCTTGAAGGCAAAATGCTGGAATGACACTTATTCGGACGAAAAGGCGCAGCCCTTATTTGATCACTTTTGTATCCGTTATTACTTAATATCGTTCCTTTTCACTTTTTAGGTATCTTGAAGGCAAAATGCTGGAATAACACTTATTCGGACGAAAAGGCGCGAATATACGAAGAAAATGGTCAAAGTCAAGAATCGAGCCACTCGATCATTGGGCCCGGGACGGACGGCGTCGGTGTTATCTCGACGCCGTCGCATCACTTTGCGATGGCTCGAGCCAAATTGCTTATTTACAAGTGACGGTGTCGGGTTTTAAAAGAGTAGGTCGTCGCAACTCGGACGACCTAGATTTAATCCGACGGCCGAGACCAAGGGACGGCGTCACAAGCATAAGGTGGCGTCATCGCAAGACTAACGTGGCCAAGCGAAACCCTAATGACGGCGACCCGACGGCTTCACAAATTAAAGGGTGACGCCGTCATGAATGTAATCTTATATATATAATCCGAATTTTTAGTTTTCGGTTTGTAGTCTTTTGGAGTAAAAACCTAAACCGAACCAAGGTCATCTTGTACGTGATTTTAGGGTTCCAAACCCTATCTTATAACAAGATAAGTGTTTTACTTCATTAATTAAATTATGTCTTTAATTACTTGTGTGTATGCTTGCATGTTCTCCATGTCCGGCTAATTTACTTGTGTGTTTGCTTAGGGAATATGAAACTTAATTATTGAATATTGATTGGTTGTCTCTTATCTTAATTGTTAATGATCTAGTAATGCGATAGGTCATCCGTTGTGTAGTTAATGCTTGATTAATCTTTGTGAACCTTAGTTTATAGCACCTAGAGTTGTTATAGGCTAAACCATCCAAGAGTACCTTAGAGTTAGAGTTTATAAATCCTAGAGACTTTGTGGCGATAACCTTTGGTAGTTTCAAAGAGTTAGGGATAAACGCATACCCTACGACCTTAGACACACAACGCGATTAAGAATAAGGACGTGATAATTCAACCATCAATAGGAGATAACTAAGGAGTAATAAAACCTAAGTAAACACATCTTTAAACCATCATACGAGCACACAATAATTAGACATAGACACCTTAGTTAATTAGATAATTAGATAGTAGAAGGAATCGGTAGAAATACCAACCCCCCAAATCCAAACTCCGAGATTCGTACCTTTCCATTTCCTAAAAAATATAAAAAGATAAAAAAAATAATCTTCCTCAACCCCAACCTTAGCGTAGTAACCTTTCACTAGCATTCCTATTCCCCTAGGGAACGATATCAATTCCGTGGCTTACCCTAATACTACACTACAGCGATTAGGTTCACCGCCTGGGGTGTTGAAAAACTTGCTCGATGAAAAGGAAGTTCCTTTGACCCCGACGCAGCTGCGTGGCGTTATCAAGTTTTGGCGCACGGGAATAGAATAGCTAGTTAGAGTTCAATTCGTTTAGGTTTCTTTGCTTGATTCCTATCAAGTAATTTTTTCTCATTTTTTAGCTTCCTCGTAGTCTATCCCTCTTCTTCGTGACCTTTGTTCGTAACCCCATCACTTTTCATCATAGAAGGTGATAACTAACCACCATTCATCAACCTACCACCAAATGACCCGCCAAGAGGCCGTACTCTTGGTGAATACTCGAGACCAAGCCACCTAGGCTATAGGAACACCATTGAGCTTCCCGATCAAGCCCAAACTACGGCCCTGCGATCCGACACCATCCGGTTGGTGCAAAACGTCTTAAGGATTTCCTTAAAATTGTCGATTCCATCGACCTCGATGCTACTACTCAGGAGACCACGTGCCTGCGTCTCTTCCAATTTGGATCTTGGGTACTGTTATAATAATATTAGAAGTATATGGTTTATTTTGAGAAAAAAGTCAACAACATGGATCTTTGTATATGGTTTTGACCTCAATCTTATGATTGGAAATTAGTATTTTTTTATTTATTTTTTTTCTTCCTGTTATTGGCTTTGGTATGTTTAGTTAAAAAGAATGCGAAAACCAAAAAAAAAAAAAAAAAAAGCGTAAAAACAACAAGAGCAAAAGAACGTAAAAAAAAAACTAGTGCAAAAGAACGTAAAAATGATACTTGGAGAAGTATTTGTAAGTACAAAAAACAAACGGTCTTTTTCTTACAGATGAAGACTTTAGATGTACCTCTTCTTTTGCGGACATGGTTTGCAGATGAAGACATAAAACCTCTGAAAAAACAAACGACACCTTACACTATATAATTAACAAAAAAATGAAACATTAGAAGTCACATATTTCATATCCACCTAGTTTTATAACTTGAGACAAATGGTAAATAAAAAATGAGAACCACAAAATATTATAATAAAATGAAGTCTCCCACTCCCAACTTTATATCAAGAAAAATTACACGTTTGGTCCCATGGTTTCCCTAATATAACAACTTTAGTCCTAAGTCACTTTTATTACACCACAAGTATCTAATTTTGAAACTATGCACGCTTTGGTCCCTATTTTGGATGGGCGTTAGTTAAGTCCGTTAAGTATTTTGCGTTGTTAGTCCTTCGTCAATAATTTTTGCACGTTAGTCCTTAAAGTTATTTGCATAAATCGTCCTTGTGGTTGGGTCGGTCAACAAGTCGGTCAACGCCACGTGTCACCACCAGTGGTGCCGTGGCAATGGGCGTCAGTCGGGTTGCCACGCGTGGACGATGAGGGGTGCCGCGTGGCGTTGGTAAATATACCAACAATTTGTCACGTATGGGATTCAACCGGGCCACTTGGGTGGGAGGCATAGCTCTGCCCAACCGGGCTAAGCATAGCTCGTTATTCTAGCCTAAATTTTATATATAACCCTTTCTAAAGTTAGCGATTCAATATTATTAAAAGTTGATATAGTTTTTGGTCTATTAATTTACGGAGTTATATGGACCGTAAAAAAATAAATAAATATACCGTCGGACTCGTTTTTTCGTGATCTTTCCAATGGTATGCTCGGGGATTTTTTTTTACTTCAAACGAACCTCGAAAAATGCGAAAATAATCGTTTTTTCTTTGTTTTCGCATTTTTCGAGGTCCAAACCAAGTCAAAAAAATTATCCGAGCATACCGTCGGACTCGTTTTTTCGTGCTCTTTCCAATGGTATGCTCGGGGAATTTTTTCGACTTCGTTTGAACCTCGAAAAATGCGAAAATCACCATTTTTTCTTTGTTTTGCATTTTCGAGGTTCGCACCAAGTCGAAAAAATTCACCGAAGATACGTCGTTGACTTCGTTTTCGTTAGCTTTCAATGGTATGTTGGAATTTTTCGACTTCAAATGAACCTCGAAAATGCGAAACAAAGAAAAACGATTATTTTCGCATTTTCGAGGTTCGTTTGAAGTCGAAAAATTCCCGAGCATACCATTGAAAGAGAACGAAAAACGAGTCCGAGGTAGCTTTGAATTTTTTCGACTTGGTTTGGACCTCGAAAATGCAAAACAAAGAAAAATGGTGATTTCGCATTTTCGAGGTTCAAACTAAGTCGAAAAATTCCCGAGCTTACCATTGGAAAGAGCACGAAAAAGAGTCCGACGGTATATTTATTTATTTTTACAATTCATATAACCCTTAAATTGATAGACCAAAAATAAAATCGAACCTTTTAATATTATTGGACGCCTTAACTTTGGAAGGGTTATGTATTTAATTTAGTGAATATTATTGAAGCTATGCTTAGCCCAATTGGGTAAGGCTTGGCTTCCCACACAAAAGACCCGAGTTCGAATCTTAGCTTGCCAAAATTTGGTATATTATACCAACGCCACGCGTGACCACCTCATTGGTCCACGTGGCGACCGACCTGACCGATTGACCGACCGACTTGACCCGCTGACCGACCGACTCGATGCAACGTGCACCACTCGGTGGTGACACGTGGCGACCAATTCGCTGACCGGGCAACCACAAAGGACGATTTATGCAAATAACTTTAAGGACTAATCTGCAAAAATTATCGACGAAGGACTAACAACGCAAAATACTTAACGGACTTAACTAACGCCCATCCAAAATAGGACCAAAAGGCGCGATAGCTTCAAAATTGACATCATACAGAATAAAAGTGACTTAGTGACTAAAAGTCATATATCGCAAGAAACCATATGACCAAACGTAAATTTTTCTTATATCAATTGTTTCAAATATTAACTTTTGAGTCCTACTACCCAAACATCAGATAGGGGGTGTTTGAGTTTTCTCTCTCCTCGCTGTCCGGACTTGAAACCCACTCCCACTATCGTTGCAGAGCTGGACCCAATGAAATAGCAGCTGAATTATTTGAAATAGCAGCTGACATTATGTTTGCAAATGATGGGTCCATCATCTAGAAACTTGATTTTATTTCAAGTTTGATGTCTTTTGCCGTTTTGCACCCTTCTATTACTCTTTTAGTCCTTAGTTTCATACTTGAATATTGGGCTTGACATATTTTTGGATTTAACTTGATAGTTTATAAAAAATTTATAAAAAAATTTTATAAAAAATTTATTAGAAATTTATAAAAAAGGTTTGTAAAAATTTATAAAAAAGTTTATAAAAGTTTATAAAAAGTTTATAAAAATTTATAAGAAATTTATAAAAATTTATAAAAAGTTTATAAAAATTTCTAAAAAGTTTATAAAAAAAGTTTATAAAAAGTTTATAAAAATTATAAGAAATTTATAAAAAGTTTATAAAAAATTTATAAAAGTTTATAAAAAGTTTATAAAAAAGTTTATAAAAATTTATAAGAAATTTATAAAAAATTATAAAAAATTTATAAAAATTTATAAAAATTTATAAAAAGTTTATAAAAACTTTATAAAAAAGTTTATAAAAGTTTATAAAAAAGTTTATAAAAGTTCATAAAAAGTTTATAAAAATTTTATAAGAAATTTATAAAAATTTATAAAAAGGTTTATAAAAATTAATAAAAAAGTTTATAAAAATTTATAAAAAAGTTTATAAAAAAGTTTATAAAAAAAGTTTATAAAAAGTTTATAAAAAATTTATAAAAAAAGTCTATAAAAAGTTTATACAAAAAAGTTTATAAAAAAAAGTTTATAAAAAAAGTTTATAAAAAATTTATAAGAAATTTATAAAAAATTTATAAAAAAGGTTTATAAAACAAGTTTATAAAAAATTTATAAAAAAAGTTTATAAAAAAAAGTTTATAAAAAGTTTACAAAAAAAAGTTTATAAAAAGTTTATAAAAAAAGTTTATAAAAAATTAATAATCTTCATGTGGAGTAGATTTCGTTGTAATATAGTAGCATTTGTTGTTGTATTTGTTTAATGTTTTAATGTTTTAACGTAAAAATACTACACAAATAAATATACTTTACATATAAAAACACTACACAAATAAATACACTATACATATAAAAACACTACACAAATAAATACACACTATATATATTACTCCTTCCGTCCCATATTGACCGTCCACTTTGAATTTTCAAGGTCTTTTATTTCTAAGTTTGACCTTATATATTTTTAATTGTGTTATATAATACTTGATGCAAAATATATGAATAGATTGAGTTTTAAATGTATTTTTTATTAGTATAATTTTTATTAAATATTATATAACATAAATAAAAATATTTAAGGTCTAAGTTAAAAAGAAAACTTAAAAAGTCAAAAAAAGACAATTAATATGGGACGGATGAAGAAACACTACACTACACAAATATATATTAAAACCTTACACAAAAACCTTACAAAAAAAAAAAAAAAAAAAAAAGCGATGATTGGCGTAATTACATCGGCTGCCCCACCTACTATGGGGTGCGTGGAAAGGAATTATTAGAGTGCAAGATTAGATTGACTCTAATTTTTTTTTCTCTCTCCTTGCACAGGATCCTATGCACCATCTTTTTCATATTTTTTTCAACTCATTTTTTAAACACTATAGGACTTGCAGAGGGCACAATCATTTTTATACTGAGGAAAACACCATTAAAATCTAAAAAAAATTATAAATATTACTCTCGAAAAATAGGACTACTAAAGAAAGCGTTGGGGGAAAGTGCCCTCCCTATCTTGAAAGCGACTCCGCCCTTGTATAGTACTTTCTTGACCTGTTGGTAAGTGTTTTACATTTATCTTTTCAAGAAAGTTTCCACCCATTACTCAGTGACTTAGATATTTTATCAAAATATGTAAGTCTCGGAATATCTTCATTTGTTGAAGAAATCATCAGGGAATCAGTGAGTTATTGTCATTACTCATTCCATCATCTTCTTCTTGGTTCTTGTCTTTATTTTCTGATTTCTTCCTCAGTTTGTGTCGAGTCTTTTCTTAAACTCGAAGAATATCTTGAAGATGACTCTAAAAGAATAATTTCTATTCATGATCTGTTTACACTTAAGGTATTCTAATTCAAATCTGATCGAAAATCATTGGAGTCTTGAATTGACCCAACAATCTCCTCCTATTTAGATATAAATATATCCCAAGTGTTTTTCAGTATAAGTGAGCAAAGCAACATTTTCTTACAACTTAATTTGCATGTAAAGAATGATAATGAACAAAAGAGATCAATGTTATTCATCTATTATAAAGACTTAGCTAAATATTACAACTTCTTACTATCTAGCTTTATTTGTTCATTGCCTCAATCATTTAAACCTTTATTTTTTAGTAGCAAGGATGAGTCTGTCCTCCATGTTTTTGATGATGTCATCCAATATCTTGACCATCTTCTGACCTTCTAGAGTCTTTTCCTTTAGAGCGCAATCTTGTAGCATAAAAGAGTTGAAGTGTTAACAATATGAATGTCTATAACTATTTGAAAGGTTGGCTTCCCAAATACATAAGTGAAGAAGTTCCCATGCTTAGGCTTCTCAATGAATAGTCCTTCCCTAAATGTAACTCCCTCAGGAGGTGCGCTATTCCAGTGCAGACCAGGGACAAAGACTTTAGGTTCAATTTCTCCTTCAGTGGATCTTTTCCTTTTCTTTGGAGTTTTAGAGGTTGGTTATTGGATACTCAAAGCCTTTATTTGATTTATTCCCATAATTTTCTCTTATTGTTTGAGTTCTTCAAATCTCTGACTAAGTGATCTGAGTAGTGAAGCAGCGTTTGTAACACCCTAAATTTTGTGATAACAACGAAATTCAAACTGGTGTCACTCGACGGTATAACAGTTATAATAATAGAAAACGAACTAAAATTGATTCGTTTTAAAAGAGTTATCATTTGATTTATTAAAATATCAGAGTTTACAAAAATGAGGTCCCAGTAGTTTAATTGTTACATAATACATATATGTAAAGTTTTTGATATTTTTCGAATGATAATACATAATATATCCTTCTTTATCATCCGTGCTTCTCCGTACCAGCCTCGTATCTTATAAACCTGAGATAAACATGCTAAAAGTGTCAACACAAAGGTCGGTGAGTTCATAGGTTTGTAAGTAAAACAGTTCATTACAATGGTTTCAAGTTTGTGTGATAATTGTAATGAATACAAATACCGATAAAATGAATATTGGGTTATGTTGTTATATACTCATAATGATAAATAGTGGATTACGTTGTTATACACCTAATTGTAATGAATACAAATATCGATAAAATGAATATTGGGTTATGTTGTTATATACTCATAATGATAAATAGTGGATTATGTTGTTATACACCTAAGTAATGTAGGTGGTTAGGTACCCATGCTAAGTATGTAGTTATGTACCCAAGTAAAGTAGGTGGTTACGCACCCAGGAAAAGTAGGTAGTTATGTACCCAAGTAAAGTAGGTGGTTACGCACCCAGGCAAAGTAGGTAGTTACGTACCCAAGTAAAGTAGGCATCTAAGTACCCCAAGTAATGTAGATAATTCCAAATATTAATAAAGTTTGATATAGCAAATAGTTTCAAGCACATAATTCCGAGTATGTAATTCCAAATATCATTAAAATATATATAGTACATAATACAATGCTTTAGTTTACCTTTGTCTTTTATCCTCTCGCTTTAGTTTAGTCTTAGCTCTCTCGTTGGGATTTCTTAATCTTTAGACCATGTTCTTAGTTTTATTGATTGGTTGCTGTATAACTATCTTTCTGTTTTACATGGTATTAAATGCTTATCCTTTTCCTTTAAGTAGTTTGGTGTGCTTGTTTCTTCTTTTATGAACGTTCTTAATATATTTTGTAGTTATATGTTGTTAACTGCTGTTTGTTTAAACAAACAGCTGGATCCCTTGGATTTCAAAAGGCGAATCTCTTTTGAATTGGATCCGGCGGATTTGGGTGCTCAAAAATATTTCTAAGAAAATTAGAGCTTTTTATGCTCGTATCGATCATATTATATGCTTTTATTCTAACTCACTATTTTATAGATTTTTAAAAATTCACTTGGAATACTTGAACCACTCAATAAGAGGGAGCATTGCTAACAAGAAAACCTATATGTCATTTTATTTAAAGCTTCATTTATCTTAATCTCATCTCATTCAAGATAGTTTCTTTTGACACTCTTTTTATTTCGACTAAAAGGGGGAAAAAAAAGTAAAAACTTCAAACTTAAAATTTACAAATTTTGTTTCTACTTAAAATAATTTTATGTTTCGCCATCAACAAAAAAGGAGAGATTGTTAATACAACTAAACCGTAAAAACGTTTATTTATATCTTACGATCTTCTTGTGTTTTGTTGATAACAATCGTAAAATCATTTTAAATAGATAAATAAAATACGTAAGTTTTCAAGCCAATAGACTCCGAACTCATTTTATTAAATAAGTAAATCATCGAACATATCTAGTAAAATAGTTTATATAAATCAAAACCATTTTTATAAAACACTTAACAATTGTTACTTACATTTTTATAAATGCATAGTTAAGTTAAAACTAGATAAATAAATATGTAAGTACATGAAATGGGTAGTCTTTACCCATAACCCAAAACCCATGACCCATGACCCAAAACCCATGACCCAAAATCTATGGCCCATGATATTTGCATCATGCAAGACGTCATGTTGGGCACCCATGACCAAAAGTCCATGACCCATGAACTAAAGTCCATAACCCATGACCCAATAAATATGCATTACATCATGCATGACATCATGTTGGGTACCCATGATCCATAGTCCATGACCCATTACCCAAATCTGGATTGGTTAACCCAGTATGCCAGATCCTTTTAGTTGCACGGGCCGGATCCCTTTTGGGAAGGATCCGGCGGATCGGATAATTTATTTATTGAGCCATTTCTTCATTTCTTTTAACATTTTTCAATACATTTATTCTCTATACTTATCTCTCTAACCTCATATCTAAGGATCATCCATGTAGCTTTTCCTTTAGTGATTTTCTAGGTTTCTCTTAAAGGCGAGATCATGACACTTTGCATAGAAGACTTGCAAGCTCGAAAAAATGTGTTGCAAGACTTCGTCATCATCACAAGATCACTGAACTGACTCTTGTAATTGATTCTTCTTAGTATGTCATAGTTGTGTTGTGTTAGTTGGTGTAGTTGGGTTTTAGTTCCTTCATAATAAAGGAACTCGGTATTTAGCTTTGTACCGGATAAAGTGTAAGCGACGTTAGGTTGGTTCTACCTCAATCTAGAACTCGGTATCTAGCTTTGTACTGGATAAAGTGTAAACGACGTTGTGAAGGCTTCTCTGCCAAGATAAGGAGCTTGTGGATGTAGTGGTTACGAACTCTTGAGTTGGGTACTCGGGGAGTGGAGTAAGACAAGAAATGTGACCTTGTAGCCGAACTACTATAAATACTCGTGTCATGGTTTTATCTCTCTTTACTCTAACTCATACTAAATATTCTTTTTGTTTAACTATCAATATCCATACATCAAAAGGATTAACATAAGTCGATTTAAATATTTTAAAACGCAGTTTTAATTGGTAAAACTATTCAACCCCTTCTAGTTTTCCACAATTTTCTATGAAACTATTAGGTTGAGGCTAATAAGTTTGACAGTAAAGGATTTTAAAGCTATTTGCAGAGTTCAGAAGATATGGAAAGTAGAAATGAATGTCTTATAACCAATGAAACAGAAACAAGTGAAATATGAGATTGATACTTCTATGGGAGATATGGGTTTTCGGATATAGAAGTTGTGCTAAGATGTTATGGTAATGCTGTGGTTAGATGGTGAGTTTTGGTATGCTAAGTATGTATTGGTTTATCTTGTATTTTTCTAATGCAGTAAAGATATTACAAGTTGAATGAATCCTTTTTGGATTATGCAGTGATGAAGTTCAAGAAAGTGCTGCTTTGGAAAGTATGAAGTAGTGTTCCATTATCTGCTCTATATTATAAGTTTCTTAACCTTTACTTTAGTATTATAGGCAATCTAAAATACTGAATCTCTTTGTGCTTATTTCAATAGGATGACCTTGTAACTTGACTGCTTTTTCTTACCTTAGGTTGTGGTGGTATCTTAGTTATGATTGGCCGTTGGAGGGATCTATCTGGGATATTCATCATAGTCTTTCCTAAGATGACTGTGGTTATAAAGTAGGTTTCTCTGTTGAGGAGGGTAAATGAACGTTGGTGTTTTTAGTGCAAGATGTTAGGAATAGAGGGTCGTGAAAGATGAGACCTCTTGGTCCTAATATTGCATTACTAGGAGGTTAGGTTGGTTTTCTAATTAAGAGTGTGTGTTCCCTGATTGGTGATGCCTGGCTCTCTTTATCTATTGATCCATATGTAGTGAGGTTGCTACTGCTATGTTTGGGTGAAGGATAAATGGTCAGGAAATGTAGCCAATTGGGGATAGCCCCTTTTTCGAGAAGCTTGGGAGCTATAGACTGCGTGATGATGCCTGGTAAGGGATCCTATATATCATTGTGGGTAATGGTTAAATGATATATGATGGTCTCTTATCGAGGAAATGTAGTCATTAGTCTATGGTGGGTGATTAAGGTGAACAATGAAAGATTTGGTCTATTTAGGCTACATCAATGAATAAGGAAGCTTCATCAGAGGAATGTGATAGTTTCAGATATGTGATAGTTATATGTTTTAGCTGTTAAGTTTTTGGTATAGGCATGTCCATACTTTTTTCTTTGTTGATTGTAAATGATGTTTGATTAATATATTTTCACCATGTTCACTAAAAAAATAAAAATAAATTCCAGGCCATGATAAAAATGGCCTCTTGTATCATCAACAAGTGCTACAAGGCATATGATTTACATATGTTTAATTTGCTTGAATAGCTTTATATCGAGCTGCATAAAAAAGAACTTGCTCAAATTATCAACAATTTCAACCACACAAATGCATTAAATGAAGTTGCTCAAATTATCAACAATTTCAACCACACGTCTTTGTGTATCGTCAACACGTCAATATGAGTAACACGATATACTACAACATATTTGTATTGTTTTTATGATCTTTTATCTTATTTGGCAATTGTTACATTAACGGTATGTCTGTTTTCTATATATTTACTATATCCGGCAACAATTTTAAGTGTCTTTTAACTATTATAATATATTAGTAAACTTAAACAATTTTAACTACTACATTTAGTGGCGGACAACAATTTGAGAAGATATTAAATAGGAAAGATACAACAATAATATTGGAATGTGAAAAACCAATAAAGATTGTGATTCTAAGCCAATCACCATACATTTGTACTTGGTAATTCCTATGGTGGAGATAAATACATTTTTTTTTCTGCAAGAGTTGAATATACAGATAAATACATAATGGCTTCACGAGTTGTGTTTTTTTTATAAAATCCTCTGGCACCACAGATATAGCACTCCAGCCCGCTCACTTTGACTTCCAAAATACATTAATGTAAAGTAGATTCGAAATTCATTGTCTTGTGTGAGCCGGACAAACGTATCCATCATTACAAACTAACAAGCATGGCCAGATCTTGGCTATAAGTGCACCCGTACACTTGTATCACTGAACTAAAAATATTATGGCTTCACGAGTTGTGTTTTTTTTATAAAATCCTCTGGCACCGCAGATATAGCACTCCAGCCCGCTCACTTTGATTTCCAAAAATGGCAATGCTAGTTGTCACAACAATTTCGGTGCTAATTTTGGCCCTTTTATGGTACAAGTTAACCCGCACTAGCTCATCACCACCATTGCCACCAGGTCCCCGTTCCTTGCCAATTGTCGGGTACCTTCCATTTCTTGGTCCTGACTTGCACAAACAATTCACTAACATGGCACAAACCTATGGCCCCATATTTAAGTTGTATTTGGGAAGCAAGCTTCACGTGGTCATTAACACACCAGAATTAGCAAAGGAGGTGGTTCGTGACAATGATGAGACCTTTGCTAACCATGATCTAACCATTGCTTCCTCAGTAATAACTTATGGTGGCCAAGATATAGTATTTTCTAAACACAACTCAAACTGGCGTAACCTGCGTAAAATATTTGTTCATGAGGTCTTAAGCAACACGAATCTTGAAGCATGTGGTTGTTTCCGAAGGATGAAGTTAGAAAGACCATCAAGAATGTTTTAGTAAAATCGGTACAACGGTAAACATTAGCCAGATTTCTTTCTTGACAGAGGCGAATGTCCTAACAAGCATGGTTAGGGAAAACACATCAGATGAAGTGTCAGATGGTATCAATCTAGGACTTGAGTTGCAGACTGCAGCTTCAAACATCGCTGAAATTTTTGGACGGCCAAATTTATCTGATTTTTTCCCTAGTCTTGGGAGGTTTGATCTACAAGGTGTCGAGCGGGACATGAAGAAGCAACTTGAGATTTTAGACGCAATAATTGAAAACATGATTGATGATCGAATCAAATCTAACTCCAGAAGGTCAAGGGATGAAGTTCATGAAGGCAAGAAAGATTTTTTACAGATCTTATTAGATCTCAAAGACAAAGGAGATGCCAAATCAGTAAACATCACCCAAATAAAGGCAATTCTGGTGGTAAGTTTTATTCTTAAAGTAATTAATTAGTCTGAGTCATTTTGAACTTTTTTTTCTTGTAAACTGCTATAACGATATGGTCAAATATTATTCTATTAGGACGTTATGATCGCTGGAACAGAAACAACAGCCAAACTGTCTGAATGGGCAATGGCGGAGATTTTGAAAAATCATAACGTACTGAAAAGGGTACAAGAAGAATTAGCAGAAGTTGTAGGACTAAACAACATTGTGGAGGAATCTCATCTTCCGAAACTACAATACCTAGATGCAACAGTTAAGGAAACATTCCGGTTGCACCCTGTAACTCCTTTCTTAGTTCCAAGGTCGTCAAGCAAGGCTTGCGTGGTTGGTGGATACACAATCCCCAAGGATTGTACCGTGTTTTTGAATGTTTGGTCAATCCAACAGGATCCTCGATACTGGGACAATCCCTTGGAGTTCAGACCTGAGAGGCTCTTGACAGGCAAATGGGACTACAATGGAAATAATTTGAAGTTCTTCCCATTCGGTTCAGGAAGAAGATTATGCCCAGGTATTGTATTGGCTGAGAAAATGCAGATGTTTATCTTGGCTTCGCTCTTGCACTCGTTTAACTGGAGCTTGCCTAAGGGTGAAGAGCACGATCTTTCTGAAAAGTTTGGCGTGACACTAGAGAAAAGAAAACCACTCTTTGTTATCCCGTCTCAAAGGTTACCTGATGTGAGCCTCTATATGTAACAATGTGATACGAGCTACGCTGTATATGAGCCGTAACGAAGAAGATTTTGGTAATATCGAGCCCAACAATGGAGATAATCAGTCCAAGAATAACGAACTATTCGGGTCATGGTGAACGTTTCCAGCTTTCCAAAATAAAGAGGATTTATTTTAGTACATTTTGTAGAAGTGCAAGTTATGGTCTCTTGCATGGGATCATTTGGGGTTTTTCATGTTTCCTTTATTGTAATAAAAAATGTATTGTGATTTGTTGGTTCATGAAATATTAAGAAGAAAATCTATTAAAAAAAATTTAGTTTCTCCTTTCTAATTCATGAGGAAGTGACCATCTCAAATGAGTCTCTATCTTAAGTAGCAATTGTAATGCTTATAATCCTTTTAATATAACTTTCAGACTTTAACTGTGTTTGAAATGCATTACCTTTAGATAGCAATTAACGTTTATTTAAAAAAAAAAAAAAAAACCCTAACGTCGACTCTATCTCTGGCGAAAAAGTGAAATCGATTCTCTCCTACGATAACCAAAGTCGGTCTTCAACCTCCTTATTTTTAATCTTTTCTCCACCTATTGTGGTTGGTTAGATTAAAATAGTTTATTAGTCACTTTGATCGTGGGACGGTGCTATTTGATTCTTCTTAAATCACTTTTTTAATAGTCTTTGCCTGGTGTTGACTTATGGTGTATTAAATTACTCCCTCCATCCCATTTTTATTGTCTTATTTGACTTTGATTAGTCTTTCTTATTTAACTTTGACTATTAATATATTTAGAGTAAACTACACCGTTCGTCCTTATGGTATACGTTGACCATCAAGTTTCGTCCTTTGACCAAAAAAATTGCATCGTTGGTCTTTAACTCCGAATCGTTAGTCATCGTTGGTCCCTCACACTAACTGGTTGGACTAACGGGCGTTAAGCCTTGTTAAGTAGAGGGTGTTTATGTCTTTTCACACTTCATCTTCTTTCTTTATACATATCCAACTCTATTCACCTCCTCTCCACAATCAAAACCCACCATCTCCTCTCCATTAACCAAGTACCTCTTATTTTTGCCAAAGACCAAACAATACTACAAAATCAAATTTCAAATCGGACATAGTATAGTCCGAAATTAACCAGACCTAAATCGGATTTACACTAATAACAAGCGTACCAAAAATACAATCCGAAGTCCATTACGGATCTCGATCCGAGACCCTAAACTAGTTTTAATCTAGACTTGATATCAAACAAACAAAGAATAAATTTCACGAACATCAATGACGTAAGAATCAAATCGTAATTCACAACCAAAAATACAATCGAGACATTCCAAATAAATGACACATCAATACTCATTCATGACCCATACGGGTTTTACACTGACCGAGTCCAAACCGGATCGATGAACACCCAACAACAATTATTTATCACACCATATCGACAACACTTTACAACCAAACACAGATTTTGATTCGCCTAACACCACACTCAGTTTTCAAAACATATTTTTTTTATCTAATTGTATCCACAAAAACGTGACAAAACCACCACAAAAGATAGATAACGAGATTCGATATACCAATAAAAAAAGGATAGCAGACGAGGTGAGGTGAAGGAGACAACCGCGAACCAAACGCAAACTGATTCGAACCCGCCACACGTGCACGAGCTTGATCTAGACCCCAAAACACGATTACAACTTTAGGAAGGACACCCCAACCGTGATCCGTGTCACAAATTACACCAAGAAAACCATATGAGATTCGATTTAAACTAATTTAGTCACTCTCATCACCATGGTGGCGCAGAGTGAGGTGGTGATAGCTTGGTTGGCCGGGAGTGTCATGGAAATGAAGTGGCGGGCGACTCAAGAGAGAGGTGGGTTTTGATTGTGGAGAGAGGTGAATAGAGTTGGATATGTATAAAGAAAGAAGATGAAGTGTGAAAAGACATAAATACCCTCCACTTAACAAGGCTTAACGCCTGCTAGTCCAACCGCTTAGTGTGAGGGACCAACGATGACTAACGATTCGGAGTTAAGGACCAACGATGCAATTTTTTTGGTCAAGGGACGAAACTTGATGGTCAACGTATACCATAAGGACGAACGGTGTAGTTTACTCATATATTTATTTGTGTTATATGATACTTGATGAAAAATTATATTAATGAAAAATACATTTAAAGCCCAATACATTCATATATTTTTCATCAAGTATTATATAACATAAACAAAAATAATTATGGTTAAAGTTGAAAAAGAAAGACTAAAAAAGTCAATAGTGGACAATAATTTTGGGACGGAGGGAGTAACTATTTAATATACCTACCGATTATATTTAATTGTCTATTCACTTTTGGTTTGTTTGATCGTGGATTTGTTATAATATTATATCTTCACATGCTATGGTCATTGTGATGGGTTAGTGTTTTGTGCTTTTAGCGTTTAAAACCCTAACTTTGAGTTAGGGTTTATCTTTTAGATTGGTTGTTGCTGCATGTTTTTTTTTTTGGTTACCTGTTTTATTAGTGTACGTGAGTTTTTATGATGGAGAAAGGTTTTCTGATGAATAAAAGTGTGTCTAAAGCTTCGAATACCGATGGTAAATCGTTGGGTGGGAGTGAAGGTACGAGATCGTCTAGTTGGGTTAAGGGGATGGGGGTCCGAGTACAATTGATGCGAGTGTGCCAAATTTGGTGCCTCAATCAGGTTCTACTCCTATATCTTTTGCGGATATGTTTAAGGATAAAGCACCCAAGAAGACCGTTAAGATTTCAGAGATGAGAAACGAAAATTGTGTGCCTGGTGCTAATGTTACCATTCCTTTGGAAGCTATCGATGAGGTAAGCTCTAGATTCGCTAATACTTTGTATGGTTATTTCATTGGTAAGAGACTCGCTTTTCCGATAGTTGAAAATTATGTTAGAAATACATGGGCGAAGTTTGGTTTACCAAGGGTTATGCTTAATAATGGTTTTTTTCTGTTCCAATTTGAAACCAAAGAGGGTATGGAAAGGGTGTTGGAAGGAGGTCCATGGTTGATACGATTGGTGCCTATCTTTTTGAATATTTGGACTCCAAACACTAAACTTACAAAAGATGATATAACTTTAGCTCCTGTTTGGGTTAAACTCCATAATATTTCGGTTGTTGCGTATTCTGAGGTTGGTCTTAGTTTGATTACAACGCAAATTGGTCGTCCTATCATGCTTGATTCCTACACAAGTAAGATGTGCCTTAAATCGTGGGGTCGTAATTCCTATGCTAGGGCCCTTGTATAAGTGTCGTCAAAGGAAGCCTTACTTGACTCTCTTGTGGTTGCGATCCCTTACCCTAATGGGTCAGGTCATTTATTGGAAAAAATTGATATTGAATATGAGTGGAAGCCGCCAAGATGTGAGACTTGTAAAGTATTTGATCACAATGATGATGGATGTCCTAAGAGAGTGAAACCGGTTGTGAAAGAAAAACAGTTGGTTGATGAAGAGGGTTTCGTTGAAGCTTATAAGATGAAAGGAAAAGGTAAGCTTCATGGTACTAATCGTCAGGTTGATGAGATTCGTTTTCAAAAGCCTAAAGTTTCGTATTACTATAGGCCGGTTACTAAGCCAAAGAATGTTGGAGCATTGGCGTCTAAGCCTTATGTCCAATCGAATACAGGTTCTCCAACGGTTAATGTAGGTTCTACTTCTTGTAACGAACCTACTACTGATCCAACTAGTAGTACGGCTCCATCCCGGGATGACCAAGGTAAGAATAATAATTGGGTGGATGATATCAACCTTTTTGATTTGAAGAACAGTTTTGATGTGCTTATGGAACAAGATTCGGTTTTGGAACCTGTGATTGGCACTACGTGTACTCCTGAAGTTATCTCTAGTTCTTCCAAAACTATGCCTTCATCGCCTATGAAGAACACTCCTATTGCTGATAAAATTGGGAAGCTAGAAAAGCTTATTATTGATGGGAAAGCTACCCTTGTGGATGATAATGGTAAACCTATTCCGGTGGCTGATGGTAAACCTATTCCGATGGCTGATGGTGCAAGGAAGGGCAACCCATTCTCTAAGGTGGGTGTTGTGGTTGATTCAGATAGTGATGATGAGGTATTTGAGCCAAATGATCTTATGGGCGGTTACTTTTCATCAGCAGGAGGACATAACGAGCTTGAAGGCTATCTTTCTGATGATTATGTGGCCTAGGTCTATGACTTACCTGGTCAATTTGAGGAATTTAACAATCAGTTTGATTTCAAGCCTCAAAGCCGTTCGATGAAGTAATTTTTTATGTGGGTTTGTTTATTTGTTTTGCATGTTTTTATGTTTTAAGTGGTCATTCTAGTTGTTGGTAACTAGTTGTTCATTTATGGCGTCATAAATGTTTTAGTATTGTTCGTCGGTTGCTTGAGGTTAATGTGGATTTCACTCACATTTCATTGTATTTTAAACAGTTTATTGGTTAATATATTTTATTATGGTGGAAGTTCTCTTTTACTCAAAAAATTAACGTTTATTTTAATAATGAACATGTGTCCAAAATACTTGGATGAAGAAGATAATTTTATATAATTCACTACTTAGATATTATATGATATTAATAGATTTGTTGTTTTGTTGATGTACGATAGTAGCCGATAGCATAACATGTGTCTTAATACAGTTAATTGCTTAACATAATACTATGACAACAATGGATCACCTATCGGTTTATTTTTTCTAAATCCGTAATCTCGTCTTCAAGTTAGACAGCAATGGATCACCTACATATCGATTTGTTTATTTTCTTAAAATGCAAACCAGTTTAGCTTCTTAAATCAGTATTTGTAATGTGTATGCTGTTTAGTTTAATGCAAACTACCCCTGACCTAGCAAAGGTGGTGGTGCGTGATCAAGATGAGACTTTGCTAACCATAACTGTAAGGTTCCCAAACAGGTAATTAATCACACATACAATGATAGTAGAAGGTTTTAACTCAGTGAGATAAGGAGAGGTAAAGAGATGGTAACTTCTAGAGAGAGCAAGGAGGAAAGATTAGATTAGAATGATGGAATGATACAAATGAGAAGCCACACCTAGAAGCACACTACCTAGGCGTGTATATGTACGAAGAGAAAAGAGAAATGGGCCGGCCTTGGGCTTATGTAATGGACTAGACTTGAACCTATATAATATTAGATTAAGCCAAGCCCGTTTAACCTTAACTAGAATACTATTTCGAAAAAAGGTTACAAAAGGTTATGATGAACGCTAAGGGATTCTTCTTCTTCAAGTTTAATTCGAAAAAAGGTGTTGATGATGTTCTTGATAATGGTCCTTGGTTGATTCGTAATGTTCCTATTATTCTTAAACCATGGACATTGAACACCAACTTGCTTAAAGAGGATTTGACTAACATTCCGGTGTGGGTTAAATTCCATGATGTTCCTTTAGCTATGTTTTCGATGACGGCTCGATCTTCTTGCTACATTGATTGGTACTCCCAAAAGGTTAGATGCTTTTACTAGTCAAATGTGCAAAGAATCTTGGGGCCGTAGTAGTTTTGCTAGGTGTATGATTGAAGTGAAGTCGGATGAGGTTCTTAGGGACAACCTCACGGTCGAGATTCCTTTACTTGATGTTACGGGTTCGACTATTGAGAAGATCCGTGTTGAATATGAATGGAAACCGCCTAGATGTGAAAAATGTCTGTATTTGGACATACTTTGGTGGATTGTCCTAAGGTTGTGATTCCGATCGCTCAACCTCATAAGAACGTAAGTGATGGTTTTCGATCATAACAATAAGAAGAAGGAAAGCAAGTTGGGCGAATCCGGTCGAGGAGGTTTTACTAAATCGTGGTGGGCAAACATTTTGAATATCGGCCAAAAGCCTCCTCCCGAACCCAAGAAAGTAAATGTCGGTAAGACGATGGCTTCTAATGCGGCTAGTACGAGTGGAACCGGGATCACTACGTCTAATCAGTATGATGCTCTTAATATGGATGATACAGATGTGGATACTGGTTGTACAATGGAGGTTAATGAGGATGAGTTGATTAAGACCGGTTCTACATCACATGTTCGGATTGTGAGTGATTCAATGGGAACAATAGATGTTGGTTCTACTCCCATAGTTGAGAAAATTGGTAAGCTTGAAAACTAATTATTTATGGAAAGCTACTCTTGTGGATGATGATGGTCAACCTATTCCGCTCTACCTCTTCTACTAAGAGAGCTAACCCTTTTCTAAAGTGGGAGAGATTGAGGTGTCGATTCGAAGATGAGGTAGTTGCTAACCCATTTGATGAGTATGCTAATATATTTGGTGGTGGCCAAGAGTTTGAAGATGAGTATGATGACTATGACTTGATGACTATGCGAAGCGTGTTCGTGATCTTTCGAATTTGGATGCCTTTAATGCCATGTATGGCACAAAGTTTCAAGGTCCTAGGAAGTAATCTTATTTCGTTGTGTCATTTGTTATCATTTGAGTAGTGGTTTGTTTTCTTGTTTAAAAAATAGGAAGTATCTTGTTATGTAAGCTCTATGCCTATGTAACGGGCTGATATATGAGATTTCACTCATATACATTGTACTTAAACGTTTATTTGGTTAATATATTTACCAGAGTGCAGGATTACTCCCCTTTACCCAAAAAAAGAATACTATTTCACGTTAAACTATTACAAGACTCTTGGGATCAAGAATGATGTGATCATTCATCCTATATAAAATGATGACCTTGATCTTGATCTTTAAGACTTTTTCCTTGTACTTGAGTCTTGTTGTGTAATATTTGGCTTGTTTTCGTTGTCGTTCCATTCATGCCTTATGATCTTTCATGTAATCTCATGTCTATCTTGCCTTCGATCAACATCCTCAATTGTTTGTCTTGTCGTCCTCTCCAACGTACTCATATGACTTGAAAGATCTTTTATCTTCATACTTAAGACTTCCTCACTTTATCTTTGAACTTGTTCTTGACTTTCTTGATTAGCTCTTGACTTTAAAGTAACTCTTTGTCTTTATCTTGATATCTTTGTCTTAAACATTCTTGATTTGAGCTTGTTGAGGATGAAACATATAAGTATGAGTATGTAGAGGCGAAGATGTTGAGCTATATGGTGATGGTGTACGGTCTTCCTTCAAGGGGACTTTTATCATTACCTGCATAAATAAGGCAGCTAATAATCACGTTAGGCCAATAGATCATTGTGGATCTTTTCTTAGTGAATCGTTCTACTACGATTGCTTTACTTATGAAATTCTTGATTTCGTTCACCTTGGTCAGGCACATCAATCAGCCATCCGAATCCCGTTAAGGGCAATTATCAAGACATAAGATAAACCTACGTAAAGACCTACATCTTCACGAATTGATTCATAAAAAGAATCTCCTTAGAAGGATATCCAGCACATACATGTTTGAATATCGAGAGTATTTACAACAAAATGTTCTAACACTTTTCGAATCTTCACAAGGGTCGTTCCTGAATAGGATGCCACAAGCACACATGCAACTATCCAAGTGAGCCGCTGGACTACACCGAAGTATCACTCCACGACTATAGACCGTTTGAAACAAGGTAACCACCATGAAGAACATATGGCAAGATGGTTAAGATCTTGCAAAGGACTCTTATATAACTTGTGTTCTTATTGGTGAACAACAAGTATATATATTTGGAATTTGTGTCCTAAGAGATATTTTATTGAATCTCATGGCTCAAGATTCAATAAGTCCACTTTGGTTTTAGTGAGTTGAGGTTGGTGCATACGGCCACCTTTTTCAATACCGATACATCTTGGAGTGAGAGGTCGATGGATTACGTGTTTAGTCTCCGTGAGAAATGAAACAAGAACCTTATGAGATGAACTTGAGTAGCTAGAATGGGTTTTGTGTTGCATCACTAGGTCCATAATATCTTGTCTTCAATATCAGTATCATCTTTGTGATGACTGATAGATTATGTATTAACCCACTCGTCCTAAGTATATGCAGGGCTCATTTTTTTCACCCTTTCATAACTTTTATTTTTTATTCTTCAACCCATTCAATGCATATCATGTCGTCATAACTATTACCTTGTTGTGATTGTTCTAGTAATAGCTCTTACAAGGAAAGCATTATTCCCTTTTCTCATACTTCTCCATTTACCTAAGGACTTCTAATTCTATCTATTTTGAATGTCCCTGGATTGGTCCTTCCGTCTCTGGCTTAACCATGGGATAATACCTAATTCCTTATCACCTTATATCTCCTTTATATTCATTCTATGTATTGCGTTGGATTGATATTTGATCATAGCCACAAAATCATTTAAAAATACAATCAAAGTACATACAAGAAATCGAGTTTCAATAACACTTTGAAAGTTTTCATAATTGAAAAGTACTTCTCCTACACATGTGTATATAAGAAGAAGATATTTTGCACATGTCAGGATGAGTAATCAAAAGCACATTTTTGAAATGATAGACCCTAAATAGACAAGTCCTTTGCCAGACACGTTTACGTTGCTAGTTAAAGAGATCCATCATCAACTTTTAGGTGACGACTAGTTCTAACAACTAACTTGAAATTATTACCCGTCTAGGTATAACTCTTATTAGAAGTTTCTTGTATTTTCAGTTAAACCTTTGAGTCAAACCGATTCAATATAAAACATTCTTGATCACATTTTAATCACATTTCTCCCCTTCAAAATAGCATCTCCGTGATATTTTTAACATCATTTGATTAAATTTGATGATCGAAATGCCGATAAGGAGAAACCGATTTGAAACAATGATTTTCATGCAAATCCGTTTCTCTAAGCATGAATATGGAACCAAAAATTATTCTCCCCCTCGTAAAATGAGTATGGTAAAAGTGTTATGAGAGAGTTATTTTGAGCACTTTATGAAATTTTTTTGAAAATCTTATTGAAAATTCTTGAAGAAGATGTGCCCAAGATTGGGAAGATTTTGAAAAACTTTAATATAAATCTTCATTTGTTTTAGGATAAACGTTTGGAAAAGATAATGGTTTTGCAAAACACTTTTCTTTATTTTAAAATCGAGTTGTTCATTATGATTTGTACACAAGTCATTTTAATGAGCACGAATTTGATAGATTTGAAAATCAATTTGAAAAATCTAGAAGAATTGGTGCTCAAATGTAAGAAGATTTTTTTTCTTATATCTTTTAGGATTGTCGCACTGAAACGTACAACAAGGTCCTATCTTTAAAAATCGGGTTATACACTAATATTTTTTCATAAGCCATAAAGGTTAAGCTCGAGTTGCAATCTGAAGTAATTACCGGCCATTGTTCTTGAACAAACGTTGACAGATTTTGAAAATCCTTTTAAAAAATTTTGAATAAATTTTTCTCCAGAACAAGAAGATTTCTCTTCGTAGCATGATCATAGGTGCTATTTAGGCACATTTACTCTACGTAGGATGCCATGTTTTTCAATTTTAAATTACTTGAATCTTGACTGACTGCATAACCTTTAATTTCCATATGTGAGAATAAGCCTTTCTTTTATTTTCATATAAATAAGTGTGTCGGTGGTTTGTAATAGACTTTTGAACTTGACATTATTTGCACTTAAAGACCACCAAAATGAGTATTGCAATGGCTCGATATATGGCTAACCCCGAATCGTGCTGGTGGAGGAGCTAATGATGCAAGTCTCTTTGAATATGAAAAGTGTGATGGTTATGAGTTTTTGGGTAAAAGGTCAAAGACCCGTAAATATATTACTTCAAAAAACATTTAAGTACAAAGGATATGGGTGAATCCATATCTCACCAGATACATAGGCGTAAAGCTTACATAACAAGATACTTACTATTCTCGAAACAAGAAAATAAACCACTACTCAAAAGATAACATTAGACTCGTATGAAAACAAAATTACTTCTTACCAAGGCCTTGGAGCTTGATACCATACATGTCATAAAGAGCATCCAAATTCACTGGAAGATCGTAGACCTGATCCGCATAGTCATCATAATCATATTCATCATAATCATCTTCACGATCATGACCACCACCAAATAGGTTCACTGACTCATCAAAAGTGTTCACAACCTCCTCTTCATCACTGTCGGAATCAACAATCTCTCCCACCTTAGAAAATGGGTTAACCCTCTTAGTAGAAGATGTAGAAGGAAAATCTTTTTTATTAACTGGATGATCAACCTTTTTAACAGGGTTACCATCATCATCAACAAGGGTAGTTTTCCCATCAATAAGAAGCTTTTCAAAATCCCTAATTTTATCAACAATAGGGGTAGGACCAACCTCGTTAGCTTCCATTGAATCACTCACAAGCGGTTCATGCAATGTATTACTAGTATTTGAAGACTCATTCTTCTTTTCTTTCATTGTACTACCAGCATCCACGTCCTTATTCACTTCCTTAGTAAGAACACCAAAGTCATTAGTATCATCCATACTAAGGGCATCAAATTTATTGGATGTCGCAACCTTCGTTCCACTCGTACTAGGCACATCGGCAGCCTTTTTCTTAGTGACATCTACCTTCTTAGGTTCAGGAGGATGCGCTTTAGCTTGATAACGGAAATTCTTACCCAAAACAGGTTTGGTAAATCCCCTTTTACCCGGAAGATTTTGAGCACCATTCTTACCCCTATTCTTGTTATTGACCGTTTGAAAACCATCATTAGTACTATGTGTATGTTGGGTAGGAGGTGGGACAGATTTAGGACAATCGCCCAGAGTATGACCAAAAAGCTTACATGTATCACACCTTGGTGGTTTCCATTCGTATTTAACCTGGATCTTTTCAATAGTAGAAACCGATCCATCCAGTAAGGGTATTTCAACAGTGAGACTCTCCCGAAGAACCTTATCCGCCCGAACTTCAATCAAGCACCTAGCAAAACTACTGCGGCCCCAAGAATCCAAGCACATTTGAATAGTGTAAGAATCTAACATTTCCGGCATACCAATCAATGTAGCAAGGATACTGAGACCATCATCAGAAAACATACAAAGAGGAACATCATGAAATTTGACCTACATCGGAATGTTAGTCAAATCCTCTTTAAGCAGATTAGTATTCAACGTCCAAGTTTTAAGAATAATTGGCATATTCCTAATCATCCAGGGTCCGTTTTCTAGAACATCTTCAACACCTTTACGAGTGGAAAACTTAAAGAAAAAGAACCCCTCAACATTCATCATAAACTTTTGAATACCATACTTGGCCCACGTATTACGAACATAATAATCAACGACCGGAAAAACAATACGTTTACCAAGAAAATAACCATAAAGGTTATTCTCAAATTTAGAGTTTACCTCCTCCACGACTTTCATAGGAATGGAGAGATCCACCCCATTAGACTTGTTACTACATTCCAACCTACGAAAATTAGACTTGCGCTTCGTAGAATTAATGGACGTAGCACCCGCATATGAAACCGGCTTCACACTCGGGACACCCGTTGGATGGGGCTGAATATGAACTTTGGGAGACGAATTAGAAGCAACATTAGTATCATTGTCCATATTCTCCGCATTCGTTACTTCAACACCACGCATAGCCTCTTCAAAAGTCCCACACGCCTCCATAATTCGGCTCAACCTCATTCCCACTGTTAGGGTTCATTGTAGGTTGTAAAAATGACTCACCAAAACTAACAGTAGGATACATAATAGTTGTAAACCCATGAGCTACGTTCACATCCTTTGTAGTCCCAACAGAATGAGTAGACGGATGCTCCACCACACTCGAAGTGTAATTAGCATTATAATTCACATTACCATGATATTCGACACCCATAGGAACAACAAGGGACAACAAAGCAACGTCCACATCCAACTCAGAGGGATTTCTAGGGTCATTAACAAGAGAAGGATCAGTAGGATCATTAACAAGAGGTGCGAGTGAAACCGGATTCACTTGCTCAATGTCGTTAATACTATCATTATTAGCCTTAGACAGCGAAGGAGATCCAATCAGAGTATCACCCACGTTAGCTTCAGGTTCATGGCTATAATTTCGAACAACCCTAGCAGCTTTGCGCATAGTAGAAACAACACCAGAATTCCCCTCGTTAACATCAACCTTAGCAATACCAGCAGCATCAAACTGAAGTCTTTTCATACGAGCATCCAACTCATCAACATCAACCATAGTAATACCAGCAGAAGAATTCGTACCTTTAGGTACACTCACGTAGTTAACAAATCCTTTGTTCATCTCTCAACAAACCCACGTACATTAAATACAGAAATTGACCAGGTGATGATAAACCCAAACAGAAAGTAGGGTTTATTAACGATAAGCTCCAAGAATCTAACCCCCAACCATGATAATCGTTCCAGATATAAGTACAGACGATTAAAACAAACTAAATAGGATGTAGAAACCGACTAAATTAAATAATTAGCGAGGAACGATCAAGAAACCAAAGGCGGTTTAAAAAAACCCTAACCAACGAAAGACCAGAAGACCTTAACCTTATGAAACTAATGACGGTATGAGAATCAATGTTAATGACTTAATTGAGGAACCATTTTCTTTTTTTGACGTGTGGGACATCTGTATTGGTGAAAGTAGTTCTAGTTCTGTTGTTGGCGTTGTATTTTTTTTAGGTTCATAAGATTGGTTGTGATAGCTTTTGTTTGAAGCATAATGGGTGCGTTGATATGCCTGGAACGGGCTCAGATGTGGACTCTCCCTCATCATATATATGTACTTAATTGTTTTTTTGAAGTGATATGTTTTACCGGGGAAACCCTTTACCAAAAAAAATGAGCATTGCATGAGGGTAACCTTGTGTATCGATAGATTTAATTAGGAAGCATTTTGGGATTTTAACCAAATTAGCCTATTTGTTTATATGTTTGTATGTATTAGCTAAGTACACTGGTTAGCTAACCTCTCGTTAAACCCTTTTGTTACACTCATTTTTAGTGTTAGATACCTTAGAATAACCGGTTGAGCCATTCCTTTCGTTTCTACACACCATTATATGTTATGTTTTCGTTACACCAATAAACCTTATCCTAACTTGTAGTTTATATCCATGGTTGGTTTCTAGTTATTTTGAAGTGTTTAGTTGTCATTTTTCGTGTTTTGTGTAAGTGTGGGTTAATTATTTTCTAGAGAGAATTGGTAGTGATTTGCATGATTCTTGAGAAATGCGTGAGCAATATTTGCACTTAAGTACGAAATTAGTGCCATTTCATTTGAAAATGAAGATTGATCACCTTTTTGTTTTATATGTTTACGGTGAATTATTACATGGTATTGCTATCTATGATTTATGAAATAGTTGGTTGTTTATAAACCCACTATTGTTTTGAAGATTTGTATGAAGTCTATTGAGGTTGATACATAAACTTGTATGAGGTTTCTGTGTTAAAGCATGTTTCTATCCGTGATCTCTAGTCTTTCGGGTTTGTGGTTTATAATAGCTAGCAGCATGGGATTGTTTGGATATAATCTATTTGTGTGTTTATTCTATTCTAACACCTATTATCTCATGTCTTTTATCTTATCTTGTAAACCCGTAAGCCTATATTGTTTATATCCATTTTGCCTCTTAGTTGAATTTTATCTATAATTTTAAATTAAACTTAGAGCATCCACTATGAGGACTTGAGAAATAGTTTAAAACACATGAAAAAGTTTATAATTTGTTTTAAGAGTAAATTGCATTTTTGGTCCTTAAGGTTTAGCCAAATTGCAGGTTCAGTCCTCAAAGTTTCGAAAGTACAATGGTGGTCCTCATTTTGAAACGTTTGCTGCATGTTTGGTCCCTGATCAAGATCAAATGACAAAAATACCTCTGTCTTCTTTTGTTTCTATTTTCTTTTCATATTTCTAACATAAATGGTCCGAATTTTTTTTATTTTTATTATTTTTATTTTTTTTAAATTAACTTTTAGTATTAGTATTATTTTTTTAATTCAAAAAATATTAAAAGATATTCCAAAAAAAAAAGTTTTTTATCACATAAGTTTTTTTTTTAAATTTTAATATTTTTCTATAGAATTATTAAATCGTTTTTATACGTTTTCTCGCATTTTTTCGTTTCGTTCATTTTTACGCTCATGTTCGTCTTTACGCCGTCCGCTTTAACGCTTTTACGCCGTCTGCTTTTACGTTTTCGTCGGTTTCACGCCGCCCGCTTTTACGCTTCGGATGGTTTTACATTTTCGTTCGCTTTTATACTTTTGGTTTGCATTTTTACGTTTCGTCCATTTTTAAGTTTTCACAGTTTTTACGTTTCGTCCATTTTTACGCTTTTGAACTTATTTTTACATTTTCCGTTGCCTGCTTTTTATGTTTTAATCTATTTTTACGTTTCGTCCATTTTATACGTTGCTCAATTTTTACTTTTTGTTCATTTTTTACGCCTTCAACCGTTATTTTTACGCTCACGTTATCATCGATTTTTACCTTTTCGCGAAACATAAAAACGGACAAAACGTAAAAACGGACTAAAATGTAAAAACAGACGAAAACATAAAAAAACAGACGAAACGTAATAAATGATTTAAAACATAAAAATGTTGAAAACGAAAAACGGATGAAAACATAAAAAGTGACGAAACGGTCAAAATGGATGAAAACGTAAAATGTATTTAAACGTAAAACGAGAACGTAAAAGAAAGAGACGAAAAAAGGCCGAAAATGCAAAACAACCGATTTAAAACGTAAAAGAATGTATTTAAAACGAAAACCGGACGAAAACATAAAAAAGTTGAAACGTAAAGGAACGAACGAAAAGTAAAAATGACGAAAAGGTAAAAGACGGTTGAAAACGTAAAAACGAACAAAACGCATAAACCCGCATAAAACGTAAAACGGACAAAATGTAAAAACAAGAAAATGTAAATAAACGGTTGAAAACAACGGACGAAACGTAAAACCGAATGAAAACGTAAAAATGGACAAAACATAAAAACACCAAAACGTAATAAAACGGTTGAAAGTATAAGAAAACGGACGAAAACGTAAAAAAACGGACGAAAACGTAAAATACGAACAAAACGTAAAGAAACGAATATATTTTGGACTTTTCTCTTGAATTTAAAAAAATTATGTAAAATAAAATTAATTTTTTTTGGAATATCTTTAACATTTTTGAATATTTTTCCGATATTTTCAATTAAAAACATAATACTAATTGTAATAGTTAATTTTAAATAATAATAATAATAAAAAAAAAAAAAAAAATAAATAATCGTGACTAAATTTATAAACCCGACACAACACGTAGACCATTTATGTTAAAAAGCTAAAAAGAAAATAGAAAAGAGGAAGACACGGGTATTTTAGTCATTTGATATCGATCGTGACCAAACGCAAAGAAAAGTTTCAAAATGAGACCACCATCAGACTTCGAAACCTTAGGGACTCAACGTGCAATTTGGCCAAACCTTAGGGACCAAAAATGCAATTTACTCTTGTTTTAATCATAGTAAGTTCATGTTTCATATTCATGTGAAATGAAGAGGTTTGAAATCTTGAACCTTTTTATAGTTTAATGCATATGTAATTGTTAAGCATTTTATAAACTTAAAAAGGTTTATATAAATATTTAGACATTTTGAAAGGTGAATACTCTTAGTTCTAATATACATTCTTAGGTCAAATACATTAGAGGATTAAGATTTGATTTTTTAATGTTTATAAATATGTTGATCTTTAATGGAATTTTCTCCATGGATCTAGAAAAACAAATGCTGCTGAAACTAATTCAATCTTAGTTAACAAATCTAAAGTTAATGAAATTTTGATAATTAATGGAATCTATTAGTTAATGGTTCTTGAAGGGGTTAAGTCTACAGATTGGCTATGAACTTTCTCAAAATTTCAATTGTACAAGGTCATGAACTTTAAAAAATCCTACTACCACACTTGTAACATGTTACAACCTACATAAATACGTACTATGACCAATTGGTTTCCACTTCAGCTTTTTTAGCCCACTTATCACCACACATATCCAGTTATGTAAGTATTGACCAGTGTTTTATTCATCTTATAACCCTAGTTTGCAACATAAAATGTCCAAATCAAAGCCATACTATCAAAATGAAAACACACAACTACTATATGTCGAGTTCTTCCTCTTCATCACATAGAATCTGTCGTCGTGTGAATAATCAATTTTGAAGCTGTAACCTGTCTGTTAGGGCTTTGACATCATGGACCAAGCTAAAGTAATACAAATGTGGGTTATGTGGTTTGATTCAGATACTAAGCCAAAGTAATAATGACACATTAGAAATGTAGGTTGCAACAAATTATGACACATAAACTTCAAAAAAGATTATTGTTCATGTTAACCGAATCAAGAGTGCAAAAACCTTTAAAACAATTAAAATACAATTAAAATACTTGAGAGATAACATCTTACAAATAAAACTATGTGCGTTGATTATATTGGATTAGCTGATTACGATGTAATCAGGCCTAAAAACGCACACACATTCGATCCCGTTTACAAATCTTCCTATCATTCAAGTATTTCATCAAACATCATATGCATAATAAGTTGTCACAAAAATCAGCCAAGTATCAAAGATCAGATACTGGAAATCAAATGGCAGTACATAAACATAAGAAACATAACATAAATAATAGCCAAGAGCATAACAAAACTCATACGTGAACCAGGAAAAAGAAAATTAAATAAGAAACTGAAATTAGTTCTCGAATGCTTCTAAAAATCCTCATGTTCAAGCAATGACGAAGGAAGCAGATCGAGGATTAGAATTTAAATTTCATATTGGTGTTCTTAGAGCAATGACGAACGAAGAAGAAATCAAAAACTAACGAATGCTTATAATAAAAAACTGAAGGAAGAACAAATCCCTTTGAACAAATTTATGAGTTCATAGCCAATCCGTGGACTTAACCCCCCATGTGTAATCACTAGGGTGGACCTGATCAAGGGGGCAATTGTTTTCATCAGCAAATATTTTATTGTATTTTTCCATTATTAAATCCAGTTCCAAAAGGAATTTGACTTCTTCGATGGTGGCTATAATTACTACTCCTTCCGTCCCAAATTATAAATCCATTTTGACTTTTTCAAAGTCATTTTATTTTAACTTTGACTTTAGTTATTTCTTTTAGCGTTATATAATACTTTGATGTAAAATATATAAATGGATATGTGATTTAAATGCATTTTATTAAGATACTTTTCATCAAGATTATATTACACGAAAAGAATAACTAAGGCCAAAGTTCTAAAAAAGACTTTAAAAATAAAAATGAATTTATAATTTATTTTATGGAGATTTTATAACTTTCCGGTCTTCTAGCATTTTATAAGCCATCTCTTCATGACATTTATAACTTAGATCTTACTTTCTTTTTGGGTAACTGAAGGCTAACGTTGTTGACTTGATGATTATGTACACATATAATTAGTAAGACCAATATAATAATACATTCAATTAATACAATGTTCAACGACCAACTTGGCTTTAGAAGTCAAATGCCGCCATCAGCTTGTATAATTATTCTATTCACTTTCATCCCCAATGCAAAAATGAGCACCAACAATGAGGAGCTTAATCTGGTGGTACTTGTGATCACCATTTCATTAGCGATCTTAGCTACATTATGGTACAAGTCTACACTTTCGAGCTCCTCTAATGGTGCACCATCGTTGCCACCAGGTCCCCGTTCTTTGCCAATTGTTGGCTACATTCCATTTCTTCGTCCTGATGAGTTACACAAACAGTTCACCGATATGGCTCATACCTATGGACCCATCTTTAAGTTCCATTTAGAAGCAAACTACACGCCAGATAAGCAATCTGGAATTAGCAAAGGCGGTGGTTCAAGACCAAGATGAGACGCTTGCCAACCGGAACCTAACAATCGCGGCCTCAATAATAACTTACGGAGGCCAAGACATAGTGTTTTCCAATAACAACTCACATTGGCGTAACCTTCGTAAGATATTTGTCCACGAGGTCCTAAGCAACACGAATCTCAAATCTTGTAGTTCTTTCCGAACGGATGAAGTTAGAAAAACCATCAAGAATGTTTTCAATAAAACGGGGACTAATGTCAACATTGGTGAGATAGCTTTCTTGACTGAATCAAATGTCCTAACACGCATGGTTTGGGACGACACATCATATAAAGGTGCAAAAGAAAGCAATCTTGTCGCTGAATTACAGATGGCGGCTTCCAATATCCTTCAGATTATGTCACGTCCTAATTTGTCTGATTTCTTTCCAAGTCTTGCGTGGTTCGATCTACAAAGTGTCGAGCGAGACATGAAAAAGACACTTAAGAGCTTGGATCAAATTTTCACAAGCATTATTGAAGATCGAGTCAAATCTAACTCCAAGAAGTCACAAGATGGAATTGGGTATGATGTGAGGAAGGACTTTTTACAGATCTTGTTAGATCTCAAGGACCGACAAGATGCTTCATCGCTTAACATCACACAAATAAAGGCACTTCTTCTGGTACTAATTCTTCATAACTATTACTACATTATTGAAAAGCCAACATTTTATACTTTAAACCTTTTAGAGTTTCTTCGTAATAAGTGGGATGGGGTTGTATCAAACACTGCACCAACCTTATATATAAGAGTTAATGACATGTAATAGTAACGTACTTTCTTATTTGTTCCATATAACAGATACGAACAAAAAAAAAAAAAACCACAATACCCATCTAACTTTCAAATTTTGTTTTATTATCATACTTTTAAAGTCATTTATTTGCACCACTAGTCCTTTTGACTAATGATCATATTTGTAATTAACTCAAAAATATGTTTTCTTTTTTCACATTAAATGTTTTAGTCCGTTTTATCGCCGTCCGCTTTTATCGCTTTTCGTAAAGTTCGGACGAAACATATAATGAAAAAGACGGACAAAACGATAAAAGCGGACGAAAACGTATAAAAACGGATGAAAATGTATAAAAACGGACTAAAACATTTAATGTGAAAAAGAAAACATATTTTTGAGTTAATTACAAACGGCCGTTAGTCAAAAGGACTAACGGTGCAAAGAAATGACTCTAAAAGTATGATAATGAAACAAACTTTGAAAGTTGGGTGGGTATTGTGGTATTTTTTGGGGTTCGTATCTAATATGTGAACAAATGAAAAAGTACGCTGCTATTACATGCCATTAACCCTATATATAAAAGGGTAAAAAAAAGGGTGAAAATCATCAAATAGTAACCAAGTTTGAGATATGTTCCAATCTGGTACCTCAAACTTTATATCAACCATAAAATCTATCAAAGTTTCAAAACTGTTCTATTCTTATGTAATTTTTATGTTAGAATGACCAGAATGGAACACTTCTCAAACTTGATTATTATTTTGTGGTTATTGTTTATGTTTAGTCGTGCTTTAACGGGCTGTACATAAAGTTGGTTGGAATTAGTTAAATTCAGGGGGTGGGTGTTTAAAATTAATGTATAACATGTTAATGCATAGATGGATACTTTAAGCATATTAATTTCAAAAAATTACATAAGAATGAAACAGTTTTGAAACTTTGACGGTTTTTATGGTTAATATAAAGTTTGAGGTATCAAATTGGAACACTCGTGAAACTTGGTTACTAACACGTGACATGGGCCGGGTTGAGCGGTTTTATGGTAAAACCAAAAAACAAACCGTATATTTCGGTTTTTGAAAACTACAAACCGTTTGATTTTGGTTTTTTCGGTTTCTGTTTTTCGGTTTTTGACATTGAATCGGATCGGTTTCGATTTTTTCGGTTTTTTTTCTTACTTGACAACAAGCATGTTTTGATCCTATATAATGTTTATGATTCCGAGTTTTCAAGCACAAATATTTAAACAAATCTCAATAGTAGCATAATTTCCAGCAATCCAAAGCTACGAAAAAACGCACAAAACAACCAAACAAGAATATAAAATATAAAATGCATGTGTATGGGCTTTTCGTCCGCAAAAACGTTCAAAGAACACAATTGTTTGAAACAAAGATATAATATCTATGAATGTATAAAAATTGAATCTATAGGTAGTTAATAAGACTATTACTTTCTTTTTTTTATAGATAAAATTGTATATTCAAGTTTTTAAAATTATATATTAAATATCTTATATAGATAAAATTTATATAAGAATATATATAAAGGTGGAGCACGGCTGCTTTCTTGGTTCGGTTTTTCCTATGAAACCAAAAATCACCCCAAACATTCGGTTTTAATAAAAGTTAAAACGATTGCAATTGGTTTGTCTATTGGAGCAGTTTTTTCGGTTCGGTTTTTTCGACTTCGATTTTGTTTATCGATTTTTGTGCTCACCCCTAAAAAAATAATCCAAAAATTCCCTGTAAAACCAAGATACCTATTTTTTCCAAAATATGCAAAAGGAAACTGTAACCATTTTACGATTTTTTTTTAATCTCGCAAGGTACATTAAAATCTTGCAAGCTATGAGGCCATTACAAAAAAATCAAGAGGTGTTGCAAAATTGTAACTAAATGTCACTAAAGGTGTCACCAAAAAGAATCGGTAACTAAAACAGTGTGTTTTGAGTCTTTATAGAATATAGTCACTAAAGTTTCGCTAAAAAATTTCAAAAGTGCAGAAATCTTGTAAATGTACGAAAAATTCGTATATATGTAAAACTGGGATTTTTTGGGAATTTAGTGAAATACATTTGCAAATATGGTATGTCATTTGCTCATATATAAATAGATCCAACAAAGTAAAATGAATATGTTGACCTGAGTCTAAAGTGAACATGATTAATAATTGGTTTGTATCAGGACATTATGATTGCAGGAACAGAAACAACAGCAACCCTCATAGAATGGTCTATGGCAGAAATTATGCAAGATTATAAGGTGTTGAAACGAATTCAAGACGAATTAGCAGAAATTGTAGGAGTAAACAGCATTGTTGAAGAATCTCATCTCTCGAAACTTATATACCTTGATTCAACAATTAAGGAAACGCTAAGGTTGCATCCTGCCATCCCACTCCTACTCCCACATTCACCAAGTAAGGATTGTACGGTAGGTGGATACACAATACCAGAGGGTTGTACTGTATTTCTGAATGCTTGGTCAATCCAACGTGATCCCCGATACTGGGATAATCCATTGGAATTTAATCCTGAAAGGTTCTTGACTTACGAAGGGACAAACAAATGGGATTACAGTGGAACAAACATGAAGTTCATCCCATTTGGATCCGGAAGGCGATTGTGTCCAGGTATTCCTTTGGCCAGAAAAATGCAAATGTTTATCTTGGCTTCACTATTGCACTCGTTTGACTGGAGCTTGCCAAAGGGTGATGAGCATGACCTTTCTGAAAAATTTTGCATGACACTGAAGAAAAGAAAGCCACTTATTGCTATCCCGTCCCAAAGGTTGCCCGATGCGAGCCTGTATAATTAATCTTGTAAAAAGTATCCATATTGTTAAGATCCTTTATAGACAACTTCGTGTTTCAATACCCAGTACTTTTGGATTGTTCCCAATGGCGTTTCATGACTCATTAATGAAACAGTTGCATCTATGTGTAAGTTATTTGTTATGTTGATTGAATAAGTTATTTGTTATGTTGATTGAATGCTGATCTATGTGTCAAGATTGCTTGCTGATAGCATGCTTTTTCCCTAATGAAAAGATAGAATAATATTGTTGTGTAGTTGATGGGATGCTATTATGGTATAAAAGTATGTTAGTAATTTAATTAACATTAAACCACTCGATTATTAATAAGCCAATGTCTTTGTGCAACCAGATTTTCAACCTGCTGTAATCGTATCTTTCAAGAGCATTCAAGTTCCTTGCTTGCTTCTAAGGCTACTAATAAAGCATTAGATAATTCAGCGAACATGGTGTATAGTTGGAATTCTTGTTTTTTGACTGGTGATTTGTGTTATGTGTAATCTGAGTTCTAAGCCAACAAAAACAAAACTGTAAACAAGGTCATAATACGTTAAATTTAAGAGATTGAAAAGAAATATATGGCACCATACTATAGGAGGCCGTGTGTAACCATCTGGATCGCTTCGAAACTTGGGTTTAGGTAAAACGGTAATAAGTGGCAGTGTTCATTGCGAAATTGCAAAGGATTGCACTAGTTGTACGTATTTGATTTTTCTTTTTAAGTTGGTATTTTTGTAACATGTATGTTGTTCTCAGCTACTTTTTCATGTTTTTAGTTGTGTGACAACCTAAATATATAGACGCCTATTTACATAACTTATTAGTTATATCTCTAGTTTAAAAGTAATTGAGATTCTTAAATAACAAAACAGAGCCCAGAACAGGACTGAACTACTGTTTTGACAGTCTTTTATCACCCTAGACCAACTCAAACTGATAAAAGACTAAAGATTAATACCCCTATTAATAAATTGATGAATTGCATGATGAGCTTAATCCATAGTTACAACCTTTGAGTCAATGAAACACTGCTCTGAACACTTCAGAGCTACCCTGCTTTTGACATTTGTTGGGCCATTTCAATGCCTTTCAGTATCTGAATAGGATTTGAACATAAAATAGCTCAACTATAACTAAGCCACCGAAGAAAATATTTAGCACAAACTCCTTCAGAGTTCTTGAAGACTAAAGCGTCTTCACTACAGCGTTGATGCGGTAAGCACAAGATCCGAAGAGAGTATTAGTGATATTGTTTAAGCCGGTTTGTGGGTTTTGGGAATTAGGTATTATTTATAATGGTAAACCCTAATTCCCAAAACCCACAAACCGGCTTCAGCCTAATTATCCACTAATTTATAATGGTAAAACCCTAATTCTCAAAACCCACAAACCGGGCTTGGGCCTAATTATCCACAAATAAGAAGAAGTTGAGTTCAGTGTGGTTGGCAATGCCACACTGAACAAAGTCTGATCCACTCATTCACAAAGAAGTTGGGCAAAAGAATCTCTAGCTTCTAGAATGTCAAATTCGGGAAAAATATTTACTTTATATAAAAGGATAAAACAAATCTTCTTGGGAATGACTAACTTCCAAAGTTGTTAAGAAATTACAAAAAGTGTACTCAAGTGTTCTCTAAAAAGACTTTACCTTGTACTTGAAACTGCTGCATTTAATGTAACCTCTCCCATTAGATGCTTAATGCGTGTAAAGTAGGAACCCCGTTGTAACCCTAATTCCGTGCTATAAAAGAGAATGTTTGTCAAGGAGTAAATACACCTCTTGCAAATAATGTGATACACATTCAAGAACGTTTAACTCCTCGAATGTAACTTAGTCCGTTGAACATTCAACGAGTAATTAAAGTTCTTACTTAAACAAAAACTAGGGTTTTGTGTTTAAGTCATAGAAGAGATCACCACAATTGTCATTCAACTATAATTGCTATTTCGCAAGCAATCCTTGTCAAATTCTTTGATTTATTCAAATAAGAATTTTTAACGTTGAAAATTATATTGTGTTATTGTGTTTAAATTACTTTACGTATTATTGCTTTAAAGTGTTTTAAACACTTCATTTCTTTGCATAATAAGTGATTTAACTTAGTTCTTAAGTTATACTCACTTAATTGGGAACAACAACATCAAAGTGTGGAGCTTGGTAACTAGTTATAATACTCATGCACATACAAGTTTTTTTTTTCTTTCTAAATTTAAAATTAAGTATGTTAAATTGCATCACTTGTTAGTATAATCAATATTTTCCTTAATTAGTATCCCTTGTTTGACTAATGTAAATGTGACACTCTTTAAAAGCCATTTCACCTAATCTTGTGCATTTGAAGGTGGCTATAAATATCCTAGCTTGGTTACAATGCGTCATATGATCATAGTCAACTATTTCGCTGAATGGTGGCCATGAATATCGTAGCTTGGTTATTAATCACCATAATCACCTACTCGTGTTGCATTTGTGTATCAAATCTTCTAACGGTCTAACTTGATGTCAAAACGATGAATCATAAGTCACCCTTTCCTACACTCAAACATACCCATAAAAAGGAGAAGTCGATAACCTTGTTGCGAATATAATGGGTAAAGAGAAGGGTTAAATGGGGCAATCCAAACATATAACTGGTTATGTTCTAGGCCATCGAGCAAAGGTCTCTCGATACATAAGAGGAATAGTTCGATTCGATTTATTCCAATGGTAGACATGTAAGACTAATTTTCTTGGTTTCTTGTCTCAAGTTAATTTCCTATTGGGTGCAAACAACCTCGAAAAGGGAAAACTTTACTTTATTTAATTCTTCGTGGTGATAAGTTCAAACCTCGTGAACTAGTTGACCAAAAGGTCAGAAGCTATTTGAACAAACATGTAACACCCCCAAATCTCGGTACATCGGAAGACTTAATCAAGTTTTCGGGGCGTTACTATTGGATTGGTATCGCACACAAGTATAGCAAAAAGATAGTCATTTAACATTCAAAACCAATCCCAAATTTTAGTTAATCCAAACATTTAATCCAAAAGAGTAAATATTAGGCCCAAAACATAGTTTAATAAAATAGGTCCCCATAGTTTATCAGAGTCAAAAATTGTTAGGATATAACTTTTCTAGAGAGAAAGTTAGAGGTTTAGGAACTTAGTGAGAGAAAGTGAAAGATATTATTATGAGCTCCAACTCTACCTTGGAAGGTAGAGAGTATTTATAGACTTACATAACTCGCCACACTTTGGGTCATGGATCGCATACAGCTGGTAAAGACCGTCCGTCCTCCACGGTGTTACTTAACTAAATTACTACTTAACTTAAAAGAACTACGACTACGAGCTTTCTAACGATTACATATACTTGAGGTGACCGACACTTTAATACCGGAATTTCTAATTCCTAACAATCTCCCTAAGGAGGTCACCTCAATCATGTACCAAAATTTCATAGAATACAAATAGATAATACATTAACAATTGATCTTGCATTCTTGATGTAGTCCTTGCTCCTAAGCTCGTAGTCATTGATTCTTCACATTGCATGTTTGGTTATTCCAAGTGGAGGTCTTTACCGATCCACGCGATGATAAGTTTGAGCCATCTTTGAGATCATCACCATCAACAATCTCGACACATCCTTTGTGGTGTTGGTATTTTGTGATGTTGTGACTTTGGGACCGACATGCTCACATTCTCAACCATGAAATCTTCTTATCGTAGCAATGGAAGCTTTTGTTGAATCATGATATTGGCGCAGCAGAGCGTAAGCATGGAGTGAAAATATCGAGTCATTGATGCACTAATCATGATTTCTTTTGAGATGAATGTGTTAAGTGAGCATGCGGCTATGGATTGACCGCTTCATTCGATCGCCGCAAACGCCGGGCGTACCGCATACAACAGCTTAGCAACAAATCGCACGAAAGAGTCTTTGATCACTTTCGCTGAATTGAGGTACACGCCCACGGTTCCCCATTGATCAAGACAAGTATCGCTCGTGATCGTATAATTCAAGAATTTCCTTGATGTGGTTTCGCAATGCTTCTAGTCTGTTCTCAAACCGAACATCTCAAAGAAGACAACACGGAGTGAGTGAACCAAATAATTTAAGTCCACCGATTGATGAAAAGATCTTTGAAAACAATCGAGTATTGCTCAATAGAAATTGTTTTTGCAATACAACAAGGTTTTAATGAAAATCAATTATCAATCATAAAACACCTTTGATTTGAAAATGAGTACACGGTCGATGTGCTAAAGAAAAGAGTTTTAAGCACAAAGACCGGTTTTCAAAGGTATCCGCAATCCCTAACTCGAACCAGATTGATTCAAGAAATTGAATCGCCCCATTGTTTCGCTCGCTTGTCACATGGTTGATCCATATAATAGATCTCATATGCCACCTACCGTGAGCTTGTTTGATGTTGGCTCCGTAAGGCTTTCCATCTTCATTGTGAATGTGTAAACACATCACTCGATGTTCCGCAATACCACAAGGATAATGCGAGGACTCAAGATATAATCTCTTTCCACATTGTGCGAAATGAGAGTCTTCATTGAAAGTGTCCTAATGAGATTTATTGATGATCTCGTGGCTCTAGACTCAATTTGTGCATATTTGGATCCTATAACGGAGACTAGGGAGAGGTCTCCTTCTTCAATATCAACCATCTCTAAGAGAAAGTCGATAGATAATGTTGGTTCCCGTGAGAATGAAACAAGCCCTTTTAAGAGGAACTTGAGTGGTTTGGAAAGTTGAAGTGCAGGCCACCGGGTCCATGACGCCTTGTCTTCAATACCGATGTTACCATCAAGAGTATGAAGTGAACCCGGTTTCGCCCTAAGGTTGAATTAATGGAGGCTATTTGTTTTCACCCTATTTTCATTCAATTCTTTTAATTCTTCAACCCTTCAAGCTTACCGAGACTTCATAGCTAGAACCTTGTTGGGTTTATTCCAAGACTAGCTCGCCTTAGTCCGCACTCTTCCCTTATCTCATTTTTCTCCTTTTATCATCATACCTAAGGACTTCTACACTAACTAGTGGATTGTCCTCGGTAGATCCCTCCTGCTCGGCGGATCATGGGAACCAATACCTAACCTTATCATCCTTATATCACCGTACATTAAAGTAAAGTTGGTCGGTCTATCCGGTATTGTTCATCCGCCATTGGATCCAATAGAAACCATTTGAAAATCAATTCGATACTTGTGATGTATTATCAAAGCATTTTGTACCGAATTGTTTTTGATATTTTTAGAACGAGAACTCCCTCAACATGTGCATCAAGTATTTGAAAATGTTTTGCACACGGAGGCAAGAGAAAGACTTAACTTCTTTTGATTACCATTTTCTAAAGATATCAACATCACTTCCCCAACAAATCAAGTGGGTATAGCATTTCGGAAGGATGAGGTTTCCATGAATTTGCTCCCCTCAATATGTGCCTCGAGGTTTGAAAAGAGTTTTGCACATACTAGAGGGAACCCGCACATTGGATAAATGATCACGTTTCAAATCATAGGTTTAAGATAGGTGCTCCTCTCAACATGTGCATTGAAAAATTGAAATCGTTTGTCACATGTGAGAAGGACAAGATGTACATTCTTATGAAACCATTTACCTAATTATCGCCTAAATCCAATTTAAATCACACATTCTCCCGATCACAATTGTCAAAACATTTGAGATTTGTGATCTCGTATAGATTTAAATTGATTTGAAAGCTTTAAGGAGAATTGTGACTTGATTATGAAAGCGTTTGAACCGATAAGGATCGGATTTTAAGACTTTAAATTCCATTTATAAACATGCATGTATATCTTTTGAAAACAATTTAATGCCAAATAACTTTTAATTTAATTGAAATCATTCTCCCTCAATCAATGACATGGATTGTTGATTGAGAGATAGAGATTTTGACAAATAAGTCCCGATGATTATCAAAAATAGAAACCGAGTTATTTTTCAAAGCATTTAGTTTTCAGCAGATAAATGTTTATAGAATCGAGCATAGAATTTGAAAACATGGTAAAACATGGCTCGTTCTTTCTTTAAAAACCGGTTATTGCCTCGAAATGACAATAAACCATTGTTTTTCTTTCTCTCAAAATATTTTTGATTTTTTTTTTTTTTTTTTTTTTTTATATATATATATATAAGAATTGAACAACATCTAAAGTCCCGTGTCATTCTTTGAATGACAACATCAAGACCGTAGATATAATCGAATCGAGAGAAACATGACAAAATGACAATATATATATATATATATATATATATATATATATATATATATATATATATATATATATATATATATATATATTTTTTTTTTTTAATTTTTCAAATTTTATGGATTTTGAGAGTTTTATAATTTTGTATTTTGTTTTTCGAATAAATATTTACAAGAGATAGATGAAGAAAGACCTTTACTCCTCGCCTTCCTCCTCAAGACGTTTGAGAGTTTCGTTGAAGGCTTTTCAAACCAAGACGTGGAAGAATAAACTCAAAACGTTCTCTTGGAAGAGCTTTGGTGAAGATGTCCGCTAACCGATATTCGCACCTCACAAAATATAGTTCCACCACACCTTTTTCCACTGCTCCTCGATGAAATGATGTCGAATGTCGATATGCTTTGCTCTTGAGTGTTGAACGTTGTTGCATGAGAGAGCAATAGCACTTTTATTATCACAAGATGAGGGATTTTGTTGAATTCAAAGCCATAGTCGATAATCGAGATCTCATCCATAAGATTTGAGCACAACAAGATGACATGGCTATGTATTCACCTCCGTAGAGGAAATAGAAGTACTATTTGCTTTTGAAGACCACCACAAGCTTATCACCCAAAACCGAGCACCTCCCGACGTGCTTGACGTGTATCTTGACAACTGCATGATCAAGATCGTGATAGGCCGTTAGTGACATACCGGTGTCCTTCGGTACCAAAGACCCATATTGATGGTTCCTTGAGATACCGAAGACCCGCTTAATCGCTTCAAGGTGCCTTTTAGTAGGCTTAGCTCGTATCTAGCACACATGCAAACAAATGAACAAGATGTTCGGTCTACTAGCAATGAGATACATCGTGGATCCAATCATACTACGATATTTCGCTTTGGTCAATCATGATCCCGCAGAGGTCCTCATCTAGTTTGGTTCGGTCAATCATGGGGTGTCAATGGTCACTTGAATCAAATCCAAATTTCTTTAAAATCTCATTGCATATTTAGATTGATTTATGAAAATGCCTCCGGACTTTGTGAAATTTGTAATCCCAAGAAAATGACATTTGTCCCATCATTGACATTTGAAATTTTGAACTCATTTCATTAGAAAACGATCACATTCCATTGGGTCACGAGGCAAAAATAATATCATCAACATAAATTTGAACATGAGTTAAATGTTTGCTCGACTTCCGGTGAACAATGTAGGATCAATCGCTCCTTTCAATCCAGTTGATAGAAGAAACTTTGATGTTGTATCATACCATGCCCTTGGAGCTTGCTTTAAACCGTAAAGAGCCTTCTTCAAACGATAAACGTGAGTAGGATGCTCTTGGTTCACAAATCCTTCAGTTGGTGGACGAGACGACTTCCTTAAGATCTCCGCTCGTAAATGCCGCCTTTACATCCATTTGATATACCACCATGTTCTTACTAGCAAGATTAGCGTAAAGATTCGATTGCCTCGATTCGAGCAACAGAGCAAACGATTCTTCAAAGTCTATACCTCCTCTTGACGGTATCCTTTAGCAACTAATCGAGCCTTGTTCTTCAACACATCACCATGCTCATCAAGTTTTACTTTGAAGATCCATTTTAGAGCTATAATCATAGCACGCCTCGGAGCAGTACTAACTCCCATACATCAAGTCGATCAAACTCATGAATTTCATCTTGCATGGCATTGAACCACCGTCTTCATTCATGGCGGTTTTAACATCTTTTGGTTCGATCTTAGATAGTACGGAGTTGAAGAAACACCATAAGGCATCGGTTGCAAGTTGTTTCCGGGTTGATACAGACGAGAGGATTTCCAATGATGTTGTCTAATGGATGATCGTGAGTCCATTTTCCGAGGTGTTCATGTGGCATTTGTTGAGGAACCGAGGTAGCCGAGTCGATGTCTCTCAAGAGGATGGTTCGATGATGACACAGAGTAGCAAATATGTTTTCAAATGGAGCATCTTCGTGAGTAGCAAAGGGATTAACTTCATCATTGATGCCGTAAACATTTCCATGATGTACATTTGAAGAATGATGATTTGTTGATGAAATCAAGGATCGAGCAGTGCTTCTTGACTTACGATATATTGAGACCGATGGATTGACTTCATTCATCGGAATATGAACATCCTCTGTTGTGGATCAAGACCTCATTAGTAATTGAATCGTATACCATCAAACATAGGATCAAACAATTTCTTTACTTCATCTTCGATGGAGGTACATATGGAGTTTCTTGAGATGAGTTTGGAACAAGGGATGAACCAATGGACTGCTTTTGAAGTGCGGGTCCCGAAATGGAGTGTCCAGAGCCATTTGACCGGTCACCATCATCAACGTAACATGAATTGTTTCCATGATATTTCGGTTCTTTTGTTGTAGATTCGGTATCCCTTTTTGTTTGATGCATATCCTACAAATACTCCAATGTCGCCTTTGGCCCTAAGTTTGCCTAAGTCTTGACCTCATTAGTTGGATAGCACAATGCACCGAACACACGAAGGGAAGATAGATTAGGTTTTCTCGTTGTGGACAAGTTCATATGGAGTTTTTCCATGAATAGTGTGAATCGTGAACGATTTTGTGTGTAGCATGCAAGGCAATAGCTTCACCCGTAGAAACATTGGAACCTTTGAGTAGATCAAGATTGTTCTAGCAATTTCAACAAGAGTACGATTTCGCCTTTCAACTACACCGCTCGCTGAGGGGTTCGTGGAACACTTCTTTGATGGTCGATTCCAACGCTTTCATAGAATTCACTAAGTTGTTTGTTGACAAACCCGCCCATTGTCTGCTTTTGATAATTCGACGCTTTGTTAAGTCTAACTCGCAATGCTTGATGAGTTTGATGATGATATCGAGTTTCATCCTTTGTCCTTAGGAACTTGACCCGTGTGAATCTAGAGTAATCATCAACCACAACTAACACATATTTCTTCCCAAAGATATTCTCGCACCCTCATTGGTCCACATAAATCCATATGAATCATATGAAGAACTTCGTGATGAGTTAGTAGGTTTGGATTTATGGGCAAACATCTTGCTTTTTCCCAATTGACATGTCGAACAAAGATGATCATTTTCATACTTTAGTCTAGGTAAACCTACAACTAAGTCCTTTCTCGAAAGATCGTTGATGGTGCCAAGTTCAAGTGATTGAGACGACGATGCCATAACCATGACTTTGTTTTGAAGCCTTAGATAACAAGCAGATTGGTGAGGCTCTCATCATGTCATCGATAGAGATGGTGTAAAGGTTTGAGCCACGAGTTCCTTTCAACAGCCTTACCATTAAGATCTCTAACAAAGGGTATGTTTTCTCAAGGCTACTTCTAGATCGTAGTCACGTAATTGACCCACGTAAAATAGATTATGACCTAAACCTTCCACATAATACACTGAGATGACACTATCACCAACAACATAATCTCCATAACCCATAATAGCACCAAATGATCATTACCAAATCTAATAGTCCCCGATGAATTTGCTCACGGTTCATGAGCCGTGACCGTCTCCAAATATATGCTTGGAACAAATGAGTCCGTGTACCACGTAATCGATTTGAACGATCCGCAGCTTGAACACGCACAAGAATGGATAATCGATAATTGGGATCCCCATGCAAGAATGGGTTCCATTTGGTTAGTAGCAATGTTGGAACACCCACATCGTAAATAGAAGCATTCACATCGATAAAGTGAGGTAATGGAATCATTGTGAGTAGATGCAATACTAGTGTCTCAGATAGCCTCGCTTACAGCAGTGACCACTTCTTAAGGGAATAGTTCTACCAAGAGGCATCCATTTTCTAGTGGGCATTATCTCGATTGGTCTTATGACCAACGGTATCCAATAAAACCTATTCAATGAATGTTCTTCCCGGGTTTCCATTATTTTCTAATATTCTTTCGCTTTTGCCTTTTAGCCTTTTTAGCATGAATTTTAGCATTAACAATATTAATCGGACAATTAACAACATTAGGCAAAACATTGACATCACATCCATGATTAGAAATGAATTCAAGCAATCATTAGTACAAGTTTTGCAAATAGTATCGAATTCAATTAATTACAAGACGCCTATGGCTAATACTAGAATCAACACGATTCGCTTTATTCGATTCAAACTTAAGGTTCCTAGATTGTTCTTATACTTTCTTCCAAAGGCACATTCTTAGCTTGAGAGGTCCTATCATTCCTTGTATTGTCTTGAGACTTTGACCGCTCCCTTTAATGTCACCGATCACTCCTGTAGAGGAATGGGAACATTAGTTTGTTTTACTACTCTTGCACCACCGCTTAGATGTGCTGATCCGAGCTACATGCAGTGCACTAAGGTTCACTTTCTTAACACTAGAGGTACCGATTAGCACTCCTGAAGGCACATTTGAGTTCACTTTCCTAGCATCGATGATCTAGACTCGAACTACTCAATGGTACACTACTCCTTACATTCAAAACATTGGGAATCGATTGCATATCATGTTTGGCCTTAGGCATAGAGCATGGAATCAAAGGGTTAACTCTCACCTAATGTCTTTGGGCATATTGTGATCAAACATTCTAAGATTTCTTGAGATCGTTTGGCATATAAGCATGCATGTCCAATTGCATTATCATGAGGTTTCTAGCTTATCCTCTTCAACAATCTCACGCAGCATTCTAAGCAATCCTTAAGGGATGAGAAATATGTTTGAATGGCAAGTTTGTTGTTCCTTAGATGAGGGGACATATGTCACGTATAAAGCATATTTCTTACAAGAGCGAACCTTAGATACAACATTCTCCCATTGGTCATTGGCATTTTCCTTTTACCCGACTCTTCGATTCTCAATTTCCTTTGCAATGACGCTATTTGATCGTTATTTTGTTACGAGTGACTTTAATTGATTCAAATAACTCATTGAAATGACGTTAACCTTTTCATTTTCTTCTAGAAAACTTTCATTTTCCTTTTGTAAAGCATTTACTAAGTTTTGAAGATGAAACGCTTGAGAATTCGAGAATCTAAAGGAGGAGGCATTTGGGAACCCGCATATTGTTCGCTTGACCTTTAATCGAGAGATCCGGCTTTCAACTTTCGATCGTGTTGCACCGAGCTTGAATCGCTCATCACGTTTGTTAATTTGAAAACTCGCATCAAACTCGAGCATCTCAAGATGTCTTGACATTTGAAGTTTTGACATTTTCTTTGAGATGTTGATATTTTAGTTGTAAATTAAAATACTCAACTTCTAGTTTGGAAAATGTTTAACTAAAGTGTCGTGATCATCCGGCTCAATTTTCTCGCTTAGTTTAGAATTAGTTTTTCAAGCTCAATGACACGATCATGGAGACTTTCGTGGCAATGATAGTTCATGAAATTTGGAAGCATTAATAGAGCAATTTGAAGCAAGAAAAGATATCTTGAGCAACACATTCAAGAATAAGAGTCTCATTTAATGTATGCAAGTTCTTCCTCTCAATCTCATTATATTTTAGTGCACGCTCATAATCACTAACTTCACTACCATTGCATCAAATTCCTTTTCCATTCCCTTGATATCGCTTTCTATTCCTTTTTAAGACTCTCAAAGTGATCTTCGAAGTTTAAAGAAAGGCATGACCTCGCTTAAATAACATTCTTTCATTTGTTCAAACCCTTTCTCCTTCGCTTATACCAATGGGTGTGATCCTTTTCTTGCAAGTTTTCTCAAAGTCAACAAATAGTTGAAATATAACGTATTGGCTAATTAATGTCTTGCTTTTAGTGGCAATTGTTCTAGGTACAAGATGCATTGGTGTATTAGAGGATACACAGCTGCTTCTAGGCATTTTCCAAGGGAGGGTTTGTTTCTACAATATTTTCAAATTTTCGCTTATCTAAATCCATTTTCCGTAAGACTTGTTCGGAGTCAACAATGTCTCGAGTCTTAAACTTGTTCAAGGAAATCCAGCTTTTCCTTCTTGTAGTCATGGGAGTGATAATTACTTTCTTCTCTTTGCATTTAGGATCATTTAGCTTTTTATTCATTTTCTCCCTAGTGATTTCATCTAATTTCTTATCTTCATCTGTGCACTCAAAGCAACTAGGTTTTTGTCTAGGTTTAAGGATCTCATTGCCATCATAGATCACACTTTGAGTCGCTTTTGCTATCTTTCCGTACTCGTGGTCGGGTTTATCTATAATGGGAACACTATGCTTATCGCTAGAACTCGATGTTTGGTGACCATGTGAGCGCTTTGAATGGTGTTTCCTTGTATGTACAACTTGTTTTCAAGTTTGTTTTTCAAAGTTTTCGATTAGAAAATCTCTCAAGAGTTTTAATTCATTTTCATTAAATTCTTGCTTAAGCATTTTCACATTTTCTTGAAGTTCTTGTTTTGTTTAATTGTTTTAGAAAGTTTTTCTTGCAAGGAATTTAATTCTTGTTTCAATACTTCTTCTCTAAACTTACTTTTTCTAATTATCGTACTTACTTGGACATCCATTTCCGCTCACGAGTGGTCAACTCAAATTTTGCACGTTGTTCATAAATAGCAACACGCCCTTATAGGCATTTAGTTCGAAGTTATGGAATCATCGGAGCACATGCAAAGTATTCATCAAAGACATAGTCATTGTTGATGCAGAAGATGCATCACTTGGTACAACTTCACTTTCACTTTGTTTCACGTATTGATCGTATGGGACAATATTGATATTACCCATATTTTCAATATTTGATTCAATAGTTTCGATTGGTTGTACTTTGTCATGCATCCGCTGCACATCAAGATCATCGTATAGCTTTAATACCTCCGAGATGAGTTTGTCCTTGGATGGGCCACTTGTGGTGAAGAAGAGATCTTGGGAGAAACCATTGGAGAGATGCTAGCCATAAAGATTGTGTGTGCAGAGGTCCATCATCTACATCGTAGTCGTAAGCATCACAACAACGACTTGAAAGGCGTTCGATGATTGTGACCTATCTCCGAATAGGCCGCTCATCCACATATGCATCATAGGTCTTGGCATTACCCTCAAGAAGAAACAAAGAATTCCTCTTCATCCAACGCAACACCATTGTCCCGAGCTTGTGCCAAGGCAGATCTTATCTCCAAGTAATCGGCGATTCGTGGACGCTTTGGAGATGTGCGCTTCCTTGCAATGTGTCCTCACCACCACGCTTATAGCATTTGATCGGCTTAGCTTGACCTTGGTTACCATTCCTTCCTCGATTCGATTGCCCACATAGCCTCTACCAAAGACCACCCTTCCCCGATCATACCGTCTTTCCCGAACAGTTGCACCACGATCCTTCCATCTTTAACAAGAGCTTGATTGTGTGGGTTAGATGTCGCTCGAGGTTGTTGTTGGTTTGTGGGAGAGAATTCATGTTTTGGCTAATCGTAAGAGCTAGTTGATTAATGAAGCTTCCACGTGTGCATCAAGATCGCCTTGTTTGTACATAGGATCGTGAATGAGTTTGTGATTACCATTACCCAAGGGTATGACTTGTGAAGCTTTGGTTTTGATTCGATGTTTGAGTAGAAGGCGCTTGAATCATTAGACGAGCTTGTCTCTCCGGGTTAGTTTTGAACCGATTGAGAATCAATTTTTCAAACATGGCATGTCTCTCATTCTCAAGGAGGAAGGCATAGAGTTGCTCATAGTTTGTGTTCTTCAACTTTAGTAAGCTTCACAATGTAACAAACTTGTGCCATTCGGGATTCATGTTGTATACAAATTTTGAATTCAACCAATGTTAGGCATAGTCATTCGATGTTCCTCATGTCATTAACTAACTTATGAAATCTCACATAGTACTCATAGACATTCTCATCCGGTTTCATCTTGAAGTGCTCAAATTCGTCATAGAGTTGTGATTCTCTGCCTTCCATGGTTAATTTCAACCCGAGAGAAGCATCTTTACATTATCCCAAACCGCTTTTGCATCGGTGTTATGATTGATCGCCTTGTAGATGTCTTTAGGAAGACCTTGAAGAACAATGTTTGAAGCCCCGATATCCGCATCAAATCTCTTTTCTCCTTATCATCAAGCTCATCATACATCTTAGGTCCGTCCATTCCGTAAATGTGAGTGCCATCTTCATTAGTATCAAGTATGTCTCTAGTCGCCTCAACACGATATGGTCCTTCATCAATGGATTTGAGAATGTTGACACCATTTTCCTTTCCAAGGCAATACAATCTGATTCGCTGAGCCCAAGAATCGTAGTCGGCCTGTCAAGCATGGGTGGATTTAGTATCCGAGCCACCGCTTGAACATCCTCGCAAACGGTGGAGATGATGAGGAACGTTGGTAGACATGTTAACAGATTATACGGATTTTATAACTCTATGATTAAACCGGAAATAGATTCTTTCACGGATTTTACTAAATCAAGAGAAAACCGTAAACAATCACTCAAGTCGCTAGATGATAATGCACTAAGTCGCTAGAGACAAATGCACTAAGTCGCTAGAGATGATGCACTAAGTCGCTACCAATTAATTCGCTAGAAAGCCAAGTCGCTAGAATCCCAAGTCGCTAATGGACAAGCAAGTCGCTAAGTAGTAACTCGCCATGCATCAAGTCGCTAACCAACTTTTGGCAAAGAATTGCCACACAAGTCGCTAGAAACACAAGTCGCTAAAGAGCAACTCACATCGACCAAGTCGCTACCACAAGTCGCCACCGTAGTGGAGATTCCACTACTTGTACTTTAACTCGCTAGATCTAACTCGCTAGTTTTAACATCGAACTCGCTACAATTTTGTGAAGCAAGTCGCTACGAAGAAAACTTATCCGTGAACTAACTCGCTACCATGAAAACCATATAAACATCACTTTTCAATCCAAAACAACCCAACCAAGTTGATTCAAGCTACCAAATGAAAACCTAAACACTTTTGATGATTCTAAACACAAAAGTACCAACAAAATTCAAACTTTAACACACGAAATCAACCAAATGATGCAAAAACCACTAAACTTTTTCAAACTCAAAAGCCACCTAAAAACCACTATAAATCCAAAGATGTGCAAGATATGATCTAACCATGGCTCTTGATACCAATTGTTAGGATATAACTTTTCACATACACATCAAACCATAACACAAAGTAGCATATAGATGGAATTCTAGAGAGAGAAAGTTAGAGGTTTAGGGAACTTAGTGAGAGAAAGTGAAAGATATTATTATGAGCTCCAACTCTACCTTGGAAGGTAGAGAGTATTTATAGACTTACATAACTCGCCACACTTTGGGGCATGGATCGTGCATACAGCTGGTAAAGACTGTCTGTCCTCCACGGTGTTACTTAACTAAATTACTACTTAACTTAAAAGAACTACGACTACGAGCTTTCTAACGATTACATATACTGAGGTGACCGACACTTTAATACCGGAATTTCTAATTCCTAATGAAATGATCCTTGAACCCCGCCTTCTTGCCAAGCTTCCACCGATCACGATTCCAAACATCTCTCAAATACCGAGAAATCATGCTAAAAGGTCACCACGTTGGTGAGTTCATAGGTTTAGGTTCAACAAAATCATAGTGGACTGTAAGAGTTGATTTGCTATGCAAGACCTAAGATAGATAAATACCGTTTCACATACTGATCCTACCCGGATCTCCAATCATATACTCACATCCCGTATCTAGGGATTACTCGGGCCACGCGACTCTAGTCCAGCACTGTCGTGGCAACCTCTAGAACAGTTGCCAACCCCGAACTAGGTCGATGTAGAAGTCTATTCTTAGCTAGGCAACGGTTCAACCTAGTCTAAGGCAACAACTACCGCACATCTATCTATACAGTCAAGCACATAAGCAAATCCAAATAGTTTTCACGGTCCAAAAACAGTAGCATGATTCTCACCCCAATATAGTTAAAACGTAGATAAAAGTGGGGCTATGAAACTCACCTCAAACAATCAACGACAAATAATCACTAGCGTAAGATAATGATAATCATGGCACAAAGAACTATCGACTCGACACAACCTATTAATGTAGACCAAACTTAATATATATATTCCTCAAAATCAACGTTATCTACCCCAATGTATTCCATTTCTTTATTTCCAAAAACATCTCGTTTCACCATTTAATCCTAGTGTTTGGTATTTCTCGTGTGGGTGTATCGACTCAATATATTGCTATGAATGCACTCAACAACCAACATGTTATGCTTCGCAACGCAATATGCAACTCCACTCAACACAATATGTGACTCAATGCGACAAAATGAGGCGTCTAAGCGATAAACTCCATAGTCCAATAAGTTTCGGAATAAATAGTAGACCTTATCGAATTCGTCAACTCGATAAACTCATTTATTTATTCGTGTCGCTTATTATCCCATAAATCAATCGTATCCTAAAGAGTAATAAGGATAATTCACCCATTAATAAGGTTACCCAACGTACCTAGCGGGTTCTTATTAGATTCGTCAACCTAATAAGTCCGCTACCCACGTGGATCAACACTATTAACGTTAGGTTATCCGTAACCCATGCACATAACGTAAGTAAATAAATACTTAACTAATATTAAATGTCCACAATTGACATTTATTGATAAACGTGTACTCGAAACATTAATTACTTATTTATTACAAAACGTTTCCAATTTAGTCGTTAGTTTCCGTTTAAAAATAGTAAATAACAAGATAAGTCTTGTTATCGATATCTTTGGTACAAAAGCCCATTTATTATTTATATTTCACAATTTATTAGCATTTTCATGTATAAATATATATTTCGTCAAATTCCATTATTAGTTTCATAACGTTATTCGTTTCGAGTCCACAAGCACGAGTCATAACTTCTCGGCTTTTAATCAATCAATAGTCCAAATTATACTAAAGTCCATGTTACGGCTTTGTCGGAGTCAACTATTGACTAAAAAGTCAAAGTAACGCCGACGTAGCTCAAAGTCAACAATATATATATCAAGTCCAAATTTGAATGTCATAATAGCGCAATTCAATCCTAAACCAACTCAAAACAATCTCGCCAACCAATCAATCAACCAAATATACTCGAAACCAATGTTATGACCCTAATGGTCATGACACGGTCGCGGTTGAGACAACGTGAACCAAACAAACTCTAGAAGCTTTTCGGCTCCACGCGTCTCATCCAAACCTCTACTACATCAACCAACAAGCTACCAAATCGAGCCGACCCGGACCCGTGGCCCAAGTGGGTCACGTACGCAAGCCAAGGGCTACGTACGTGCCCTTTGTGGCTCGTACACCATCCCACATCAATCAAACATCACCCAAACTCATTCCACAACATCCAAATCCAATCATTCAAGCTCCAAACACTAACCAAACACAAAACCCATCATCTATCTTAACCAAAAATATGAAACTAAACCTAAAATGCATAAACCCATCAAATTGATACACCACACACTTACCAAACACTAATTACTTGTTTATTTAGTCACTAATTAGACTTAATTTCATGTTCTACCCAAAAGCCCCAAATTTCATCATTAGGTCGAAACCCTAGATTTCAATTCGTGGCTTCTAATAGCTCAAACAAGCTTAAATCTTGTTCCATTTACCTTATTCACACCAATTGCAAAACCCACTTGAAACCCTAAAAGTACGAATCTTGATTCAAGATTTGAAGGTGTTATGGAGGTCCAAATGGAGCGTGTAATATATGGTTGGAAAGAGGAGAAAGAGAGCTTCAAGATGGTGGTGGTGGTGTATGGTGACGCTACGGTGGTGGGCCGTGGTGGCGGAATAGATGGCGGCGGCAAGTGGTTTAGGTTAGGGTTTTAAAGAGATGGTGTAGAGAGAAAAGGGTGGTGTGTGTGTTTTAGAGAGAGAATGAAAGGGTGAAAGTGTGGTGAGGTGAGGGTATATATACTAGGACACTAGGGACTCAAAATAAATAAATATGGGAGAGGGGCGGCGGCTAGGGAGAAAGAGGGAGTCTGAGTTGTAATTTTTCGTAACTATCCCTTTTACCCATTCCCGAGCTCATATATTGTCCCCCGAGTGTCCCACGACGTTCATTTGACTTTCTAACATCGTTATTTATGTTTTTTCACGAGTTTTGACTATTTATTTGTTAATTTTCGAGTTACGGTCTAAAAGTTACAATAATTCTCGTTTTAGGCTTTTCTAGTGCCGAATCAAATAGTGTCTACCAAATAGAGTTGAAACTCATACGATAACTCATTTAATAATGAAATAAACCGTAAAAACCAATAGACGATATAAAATCAATTCATGGTTTCTAAAAATAGTGATAAAGGCAAAGCTCGGTTTAGTTTAACGTAATGCGGTTACTTAAAATAGACTCCCTAAATTGCCAGTTGTCACAAAACATGCAGATTAGAGTTTTATTACTTTTATATGCTCAACTATTGAAAAAAAATTATAAATTACACAACTATATGTTGAGTAGAAACCCAAATGTCAGAAGAAAAGTAATAAATTACCTTATATTTAATAAAATATAGTAAACGAAGTTTGAATCTATATTACTTATAAACGGTTTAAGATCCTCTCTCTTATTAATTATTTTAAGATTATCATAAATAGAATTTTATTCAAATACAAGTTATTAAACATAATTTACAAGTATATAAACCACAAATCATTCTCATCCTAAAACACTATTTCTTACATACAATTAATACACCTTTTCATCAATAAATACAATTCTTTAAGCACAATGTACATAGGCATGTAGTACAATCATCATTCTGAAATTAAGCAGCCTAAAACAAAATAACATTTGTTCGCCGAAAAATTTAGTCACATGATACCCGCCGCCGCATCGCATGGGCACCTTGCTAGTATCTTATAATAAAGAAAGGCCTTCTATAAATAGTATTACTTAAAAATTCACTATACTATTTATGGAAATACAAGACATTTATCTTATTTAATACATTTAAGCCTAATTAATATTATTTTTAAACATTAAACACTAATTAATATTATTTTTAAAGCACCCTTATAATAAAAAAATATATTTTATAATACACATTGTACAAACAAATAAAACACGCAAAGCTTTATACAATTTACATGCTACTAAGTCCATGGTACATATGATTTTGAAAACCGGACTGGACGAACGGGTTCAACCGGAATCCAAAGTCGCCATTGGTCCGACTAGCCATTAAAAGCCGTTCAAAAACGAAACAGAGATAACTAGTCGGAATCGGTAAAAATGGGTGAACTGGGTCGGACTAGGATTATGTTTTTCTCTGGTTAATCAGGTCGCTATTGTTATTTTGTTGGCGTCTAAACTTTAATCACAAGATATCTACCGTTGTAACACGCGGGTACCCTTCTAGTTTTAATGATGCGTTCGTGTCTTATTCTTAAGTTCTGTAAGACTCCTAGCTCATGCAAACATGATAGCTTTGTCATGGCATCAACCCCACCAGGTGAAGCTTCTATATTCTTTAGATACATACTTCATAAGAGCATCTACAATGCTTCAAATGGGTAAAAGCTTTTTCTTATTTTAAGATGTTTTTTAGTTGTGTTTTTAGCATTGCATCAATAGCTTTTTGAAAGCTTTTTAAAAAGCTTTATACAAAGACTTGCATACACCAAGTCTTTCTCAAAAGCTTTAGTTTATAAATATAGTATACATTTAATGCATTAAATGCTTCAAGTCATTGAAGACTTGAACCATTAGGGATGATCTAAGTTTGGCAACAATTTGAAAAAGAAACATAAAGTAAATCTACTAAGAGAATATTTGTGATTGCTTATTTTTTATGCTTTTCTGCTCATCTATTTTATTTAAGCACAAAAGCAGTTTTTTTTTATCCAAACATTTCCTGCTTATTCGTTTCTTTTCTTAAGTAGAAAAACAATATTTCATAAGCGGGTAAGGAGCTGCATATTTCGTATTGTTCATTTGAAATTTAGTTTAGATGGGTTTTTTTCTCTCACATTTAACTTAAACCCTTTTTGTATATAAATTTAATTGAAAGTTTCTATCAAAAGAATTATTTTTACCAATATTTTTGCATTTTTTACATAATAAACAAATCGAAATACTAACTTAATAATCATTTATTTCTAAATAGCTTGTAAGTACTTCTTGTAAAGCAGAAGATGAAGCTAGGAAAAAAAACCAATCTCAAACATCCTCAAACACTTAACCATGGAAATAGGTTTTCTATCTTGTTCTAATATTAAGGTAGAGTCATGTTCTACTCAAATGGAACTCAGTGATTCTACTATGCCAGCTGTAGAAACTAAACATATACTGCAAAGTATTATTGAATGGATAATAAACAAGGAGATTACAAAGCGTATTTATAAGACAAGTAATATGGTAAACCCTAATAGCTAACTGGGCCGTGGGCCACTTATGGGCTATATGCTAACATCTCCCCTCAAACTCATAATGCGCAGCGAGAAACATTGAGAGTTTGTCTATCAAAAAACGAAACCGTGGTCCAGAGTGTGACTTGATAAATACATCTGCAATTTGTAAAGCAAAAGGAAAAAACGGTAAAGAGATAGTCCCAGCCTGTAGATGATGACGTGTGAAATGACAATCTATCTCAATATGCTTAGTGTGTTCATGAAACACCGAGTTACGCGCAATCTGAATAGCACTACAATTATCACAATGTAACGGAGTAGAACGGCTTATACGGACACCCATATCTGCAAGCAACCAATGTAACCAAACAATCTCACTAGTAGTCACTGCCATAGCATGGTACCCGGCTTCAGTAGAAGACTTAGAAAGAACATCTTGTTTCTTACTCTTCCACGAAATAAGAGAATCACCCAGAAATATACAAAACCCAGTTGTTGACTTGCGTGAAACAACATCACCAGCCCAATCAGAGTCACAATAAGCACGCAGGTCCAAGGCAAACGTGGAAGGAAACAAAAGTCTCTGGAACTGAGTACCTCGGAGATACCTGAGAATATGCAAAACAACAGCCCAATGAACCGTAGTTGGAGCAGCAACAAACTGACTGACAATATGAACTGCGTAAGATATATCTGGACGTGTAACTATAAGATAAACCAAACTTCCCATGATATTCCGATACAAACTTGGGTCTGGCAAAGGATCACCATCTGTCGGAGTGTAGTTTGCCTTAGCATCAATAGGAATATCTTCAACCATTTTGTCTGTAATTCTTGCATGATCAAGTAAATCACCTATATACTTGGACTAAGACAAAATATATCCTTTTGGTGAAGAAGCAACCTCAATACCCAGAAAATAACGAAGTAAGCTCAAATCCTTCATAGCAAAACGATGGGCTAACTCCAATTTCAGTGATTCAATTCCAACACAATCATCTCCAGTAATAATCATATCATCAACATATAACGACAAAAGTATAGGCCCAACACTTGATTGTTTAACAAATAATGCGGAATCATGATGGCTAGAGACAAAGCCAAGAGAAGTAACAACTGTTGCAAATTTCTCATACCAAGCACGTGGTGCCTGTTTGAGACCATAAAGAGGTTTTCTAAGCTTACAAACTTCTCCTGGTTTGTGAGAGACACCAGGAGGTGGTGTCATAAACACTTCTTCATTTAGGTCACCATTCAAAAAAGCATTTTTGACATCCAACTGAGATATTATCCATTTACGACTAGAAGCAACAGCAATCAAGGTTCTTACCGTTGTCATTTTTGCAACAGGAGCAAATGTCTCTTCATAATCCATACCATACTCTTGAGCATAACCTTTGGCAACAAGACGGGCCTTATACCTTTCAATGGATCCATCAGATTTAGTTTTAATCTTGTAGACCCAACGAGAGCCAATAGCACGCTTGCCAACTGGAAATGGTACTAAGTCCCACGTCTGAGTCTGATGCAAAGCAGCAAGTTCCTTAGCCATAGCAACCTGCCAAAGTGGATCACAAACAGCCTCTTTATACGACATAGGCTCATGAAGACGATGAACAGAAGCAATAAATGAATTAAAGGAATGAGAATAACACGAATAAACAAAATCATCCCTTTTTGTAGACTTACAATTACGTTTTGGTCGACCACTTGGAGGAGGACCACCAACTTCAGTAGACGATTGGGTAGCCGTAGGAGGAGGTTGAGTAACGATTGTAACAGGTGGTGTTTCAGTAGCGGTGTTTGTGGGTGTTTCTTGGAACGTTTCTTGGGATGTTTCTTGGGTGTTGGGTTTTAGGTTCCTTGTATGATGAATTACTTTAAGTGATGGAACCGCGGACAAGCTTGAAGATAACCACGATGTAAGAAGAGTAACCATCGATGAAGATAACCGCGCTAGTAGTATTGAGTAATCACGATAGTATTGTAAGCAATCGCTAGTTCTATAGAGTCGGTTAGTTTATTGTATCGATAAATATGGAAAAGATATTTATCTTGTAGGTTACGATTGATATTGTATAGGACTCCTTATCCTATAAAAGGAGGTCCTTGGCTAGGTTAGATATACGTGTATTTTATATCTAAAGTCGCTTTCACTTCAAGGTTGCAAAACCCTAATACTGTAAGAGTATTCAGATTAATAATATTGAGGTGTTGAAAGTTAACTGTTCTTCTTCTTAAGATCAAGTGTTAAATTCGCGTAATACTTGATAAGCTTTTGTTACTAGTCGGCTTATATTAGATCGCTTGCTCAACTGGGATCAACAAGTGGTATCGAGCTTGTGATCTAGAAACCGTAACAAGAAGAAGTCTCGTTAATTTGTACTCAAGGAAGTTAAGATGTCCAAGAAACTCATATGGTGATCGCTTCTAAGGTTCCCATGCTCAAACATGGTGAATATCAACTGGAGGATGCGAATGAGGCAATACATTCGCATGATTGATTATGCTCTATGGGATGTTGTTGAAAAGGAGATACTCTTCCTTTGAAGGGTGAGGATGGTAAGGAGATTACCATTGTTAGTGAACCCGATAAAGCTAAGAGGAAAATGGAGATCAAAGCTCACGCCTTCTCTCCATGGGAATACCTAATGAATTTGCATTGACTTTGATCAAGATGAGTCGGCTAAAGAACTATTGGATGCTCTTGAATTGAGGTTTCTTTGGTAATGAAGCTACCAAGAAGTCAAGGATGAACATGCTTAAGCATCGCTTGAAACCTTCACCGCTCAAAGTGGAGAAAAGATTGATGGCACATACAATAGGCTTCAAAACTCATCACCAATCAAGGCAGCTGGTTACAAGTTCCTTCAAGAAGATATTAATTTGAAGTTCATAAGGAGTTTATCATCCGATTGGGCTATTCATACAATTGTGTGGAGAAATAAGACGACTTTGCTACTATGACTCTTGACAATCTCTTCAATAACTTGAAGGTTTATGAGTCCGAAAATAACTTTTCCAACTCGCCTTCTTCTAATCAAAACATTGCTTTTGTATCCACAAATCACAAAAGCTCACAAGATGTATCCATCGCGCCTATGGTATAACCACGGCTATTGCAAACAATACCACCGTTAGTGATAATGTCGTTGATGGTGCAATTTGTGCTTTTCACGATTTAACTACTAGTGTTGATGTTTTGAATCAAGATCTAGATCAAATTGATCCCGATGATCTTGATGAAATAAACCTTCAATGGCAAATGGCAATGCCGACTCTCCGTGCAAGGAAGTTTCGAGGAGGACCGAAGACATGTTAGGTATGATGGTCAAAGGAGAGTCGGATTCGACAAAAGCAAGATGGAGTGCTTTAACCGCAAGAAGAAAGGTCATTTTGCCGTGGAATGTCGAGCTCCTAAAAGACTTGAGGGTATTAAGAAGACAATGTAAGAACCTACTAGTTCTTCACTTTTGTTGCTCGTGATGGACTTGGTGATTATGATTGAGTGATCGATTGAAGAAGGTCCAAATGCGCTTTTCTTGCTAGTGAAGCTTCAAAAGAGCATAACTTTGCTCTAATGGCCTATGCTTCATCTTCCGGTTCAGATTCGAGGTATCTAATGATTCTAAAGCATCTACTTGTTCTTTTAAATCATGTTCGAATCTTAGAGTCTCAAAAGGCTATCACCGAGAGTATGAGAAAAGAAGTAGAGATTGACTCTAGATAACTTAGGATATAGAGTTGGTTTAGAGGGTGGAAGAGAAGCTAAAATTCAGATTAAATGTGAGTTTGAGTATGTAGAAAAGATTAATATACTAGGTGGTGAAATTGATCTTAAAAACAGAGAGATTAAAATGCTAAAAGATAGACTAGCGTATGTAAAATGTAAAAGTTAAGGCCCTAGAGGAAAAGAAAACATATTGTTAGGGTTGCTAAATTACAATATGCTTCGATCTTGTACAAAACCAATTGGTCAAAATCGCTAGAGATGGTACTGTATAGGATACAATGATATGCCACCACCCCTTTAATGAAACATGCACCACCGCTAAAGAACTGCATTTAGTAGTGAGTTCGCTTTTAATAAACCCGTTGAAGAAGTAAATAAGACCAATTACCTAAGATAAGTTCGATAAGTTATCCGGTGCTCCCATAATTGAAGATTGGGAATCGATTCGAGGATGTTAGTACCGAATCAACTAAGTCCGAAAAGATAGAGCCGCTAAGAAAGTTGATTCTAATCAAGTCAATCCTGCACCTAGATTTGGAGCTAAAGTTACCAAGAGAGTTGTAGAGTACAGAGAAATTCCTAGGAACATATGAAACAATTTAAACCTAGGGAAATCAAAGAAACTTAAATGGTTTAATCTCTAATGATTAGGTGATGAGTTTCAATGTGTTAATAAGGCTTGTTTTGTGTGTGGTAGTTTTGACCATTTACGAGGAATTGTGATAAAAATGCACCACAAGTTTGGAATCAATGGAGGAGGGTGAATCATAAAACTTTTCAAATAAAACACACCTCATCCTAAAAGAAACATGATTCCAAGAGCAAGGTCGATGAGGAATGGGAATACAAAATCTATTGTCATCGCTACACAAAATGGATTCCAACCACGGCTAAGCAAAATGTAAACGCTGCTAAGCAAGGTCAAACCATCGATAAGCCAAAATCACCACCGATTCAAAAGAAGTTTTAAAATTCCAAAGGTGATAACCGATACAAAGGTTGGAAATCATTTTATGTCATAAGGCCTCAAAGAAGTTGGCAATGGAAGCCTAAGACAAAGGTTTTACCATATGTCAATCAGGCATCAATGGACCTAACAAAATTTGAATATTTTGATGCATTAGTATGCACTCCAAGTCAAGATCGACTGGGTCCAAAAGAGGAACTAATCTTTGAAATCTTATGTGCGTGGCAATCTTCAAACCGAGCTAAAAGATAAAGGAGTATTTGATAGTGGTTGCTCGGGCACATGACTTGGGATGGAAGCAATTTGGAAGATTTTGAAGCTTATGATGGAGGATATGTGGCATTTGGCAATGATCCAAAGGAGGAAAGATTCTTGGCAGAGGCACAATCGTAATGTGGAAGCTAGACTTTGAGAAGGTCTATTTGGCATGTGGACTAAAGTACAATTTGTTCAAGTTTCTCAAATGTGTGATAAGAAAACTGGGTACTTTTTGGGAAACCGAGTGTGGTGTTATCTCCCGAGTTTAAGATGCCCGATGAGAAGTTTATACAACTTAGGGTACCTAGGAAGGAAAATATATACTGCTTTTGATCTTAAAATGTTCTTCCTAATAGGTCCTTATGTTTGTTTGCTAAAGCATCCGCTGATGAGTCAATATTGTGGCATAGAAGGCTAGGTCATCTAAATTTCAAAACAATCAATAAACCGGTAAAAGGAAACTTAGTGAGAGGGTTACCTTCAAAGGTTTTGAGTGTAAGGAACTGTGTGTGCCTCGTCAAAAGGAAAACAACATAGAGCCTCTTGTAAGACCAAAATCAGAAACACCATAACACAACCATCGCTTATGCTTCATATGGACTTATTTGGACCAACCTTTGTTAAAAGCTTGAACCATAAGCAGATTGCCTAGTTATCACCGATGATTATAGTAGATTTTCTTGGGTATACTTTTGGCTACTAAGAGTGAGACTAGTGAGATTCTTAAGAGTTTCATTACTAAGATAGAAAATCTAGTAAGTCATAAGGTCAAAGTAATCGATGTGATAATGGAACCGAGTTTAAGAATAATGTGATGAATCGCTTTGTGTAGATAAAGGTATTGAAAGACGCTTTAGTGTTGCTAGAACACCACAATGTAATGGTGTAGCCGAGAGGAAAAATAGAACACTAATTGAGGTCGCAAGGACTATGTTGTCGAATCTAAGTTACCAACTACCTTTTGGGTCAAGTCGAGGAATTGCATGTTATGTGCAAAATGTAAGTAAGGTAGTGAAGCCTCATAACAAGACCCCTATGAGTCGTTACATGGTAGGAAGCCAATGATTGCATTCCTAAAACCTTTGGGTGTCCTGTTACCATTTTGAATACCATAGACTACCTAGGCAAGTTTTCGAGAAAGCGATGATGGATACTTTTAGGCTATTCCACTAATAGTAAAGCCTTTAGAGTATACAATAGAGGACTAGAATTGTTGAAGAGAACCTACATGTTCAATTCAAAGGAAAAGACTCCTAGTGTTGAGACCAAAGGACCGTGATCGGTTGTTTAACATTGATATGCTAACCAAATCTATGAATTATGAGCCTATCATTGCGTGAACATCCACTAATGCCGATGCAGTTTACGTATGATTCAAGTAGATAAATCTTCAAAGGAAGTCGATTCTCCAACGTAGTTCTATTTGGTTGAAAAGTGGAAAACCGGCATCGCTCCTTCCATCATTCACAAGCAAGGTCCCTCCGATGATGATATACATAATATCGAAGCAAAGTTGATCATCATCAAGATAAAGATGAGTTGGTGCAAGATAACTCAAAGGTCGGTAGAAGAAATTGAAAAGAAGAAAAGCGCCCGCAAGCACCGCTAAGCCTCACCGTAAGTGCCGATAGCCATCCAGAATGCCGACAAGCCATCTTCTACCACCGATAGTTCAAGTGCAATTCGCTACAAGCTCGATGATAGTACTTTCTTTGGACCTTATCCAAAGCCACTATATCCTAATGAGGAGTATCCACATGATCCCGATATGCCCGAATTAATTGAGATGGATACTCCTACCGATGATGAAGACTGATGAATTCTTCAATGCTAATTTGACTAATTTGGACATCGTTATTAATGAAAGTCCAATTACCTCTACCGAATTCACAAAATTCATCCCAAGGAATGATTCTTGAAATTTGAATACCCAGCTCAAACAAGAAGCGAGTTAAGAATTCGTAACCCTTTCCGAATATGGGTTCTTTGCAGATCTCTTCACAAAAGAAACAAATATAAAGATCTCGCAAAATTGCTTGTTTGCTTGTTTTCTATCTCAAAAGGAGCCCAAGAGAATAGAAGAAGCTATAATGTAAGAAGGATGGGTAGAATCAATGCAAGAGGAGTTTTTCACTCAAACTTCAAGAAGTTTGACATTGGTTGATCTTCCAAATGGGAAGAGGGCTATTGGAACTAAATGGGTATTCGTAAACAAAAGGGATGAAAGAGGAATTGTAGTGAGGAACAAGTCAAGATTGGTTGCTCAAGGATACACACAAACCAAGGTTTGGACTATGATGAAGTATTTGCACCAGCTTGCAAGGATAGAAGCTATTAGATTGTTTTTGGCTTATGCTTCATTCAAGAATTTTGTTGTGTATCGATGGATGTTAAAAGTGCATTTTATATGGCACTATTGATGAGGAGGTATATGTTTGTCAACCTCCGGTTTTGAAGATCCCGATCATCCCGACAAGGTTTACAGGGTGAGGAAGGCTATGTATGGACTGCATCAGGCTCCTAGGGCATGGTATGAATGCCTATCTACTTATTTGATGGACAATGGGTTTAAGAGAGGACTGATTGACAAAACTTTGTTCATTAAAAAGCACAAAGATGATATTTTACTTGTTCAGGTTTATGTCGATGACATCATCTTTGGGTCTACAAACAAGGAGCTATGCAGAGATTTTGAGAAACTTATGCATGATAAGTTTCGATGAGTTCTATGGAGAACTCACTTTCTTTTGGGGCTACAGTTCAACAAAGGACCGATGGTATTTTCATTAGTCAAGACAAGTATGTAGCGATGTGTTGAAGAAATTTGGGTTTCAAGATGTCAAAAGTGCTAGTACACCCATGGAGACTCGTAAACCTATACTACCCGATGATGGGAGTCCCAAAGTTGATCCGAAGTTGTATAGATCCATGATTGGATCTTTGATGTATCCGATCGCATCTAGGCGATATTATGTTCTCGTGATGTGTGTGCAAGATTTCAAGTAACACCCAATACATCACACATGAATGTCATAAGAGGATCTTTAGGTATTTGAAAGGTCATCCTAAATTGGGCCTTTGGTACTCTAAGGATTCTCCTTTGATTTGGTGGCCTACATCGACAAAGGACTATGCCGGAGCTAGTCCGATAGAAGTCTACCACCGGAGGATGTCGCTGGGAAGCGACACTTTCTTGGCAAAGTAAAAGCAAACTATTGTGGCAAATTCTACAACCGAGGTGAATATGTGGTCACGCTAGTTGTCGTGGTCAAGTTCTATGGATTCGTAATCAATTGTCGGATTTTGGGTATAATTTTATGCATACTAAGATTTACATTGATAATAACAAGACAATTTGCATTATCAAAAACCTGCTTTACATTCTAGAACTAAACATATTGAGATAAGACATCATTTTATTAGAGATTGTAATGAAAAAGGTTGATTCAAATGGTAAAATCCATACCGATTTCAATGTTGCCGATCTTCTCACAAAAGCTTTTGATGCGGGAGGTTTCAGATCTTGTTGTTAGTATTGGAATGCTTATTCTCTAAATTTCTCAAATTGTTTTGTACAAGATTGTAAAAGTATTGGACCGTTATTATGTAATCTTAAGTATTGCTTTCTCTCGTTATAACCACCGATAGTGTTGCTTCTAACAACCGATAGTGTTGCTTCTAACCACCGATAGAGTTGGTCTATCCTCCGCTAGTTGTTCGTGTTTTCTAATCATTGTGCAGAAAATGCTAAATCATTATAGAGATGCAAGAAGTATTGAAATTTCATTGTTCATTCAACAAAATAGTTTTACCCATACCACACAATGAAACTTCAAGTGTCAATAACGACTACAACTATACATGATTTTCTCCTAATATTTCTACTACTACTATCCTTGTCGATATCGTTTGAATGTCGGATATGCATTTATCATATGCAAACAAAGCAGCTAAGGATCAAAATGGAAAGGATGGATTGATGAAAACGAAGAAGTCAAGTCGATATTGGCGTATAGATGGTCGATATGATAATCTTCTTGTGCTCCATCTACTTCTACCATCATTCAAAGAACTTACTCCATCTTCCCTTTTCCTTCCCGGTTACGATGTGTGAAGAAGTACCATGACTTGGTACTCTCAGACCAAGAACCACCTCTCTCACACTAGGGAGTGGTGGGTTTCTTGCTCGAGGTCTTGGTTGGGGTTAGAAGATGAAGGTTTGAGTTTGCGCTCTTCTTAGAAGAGTCATCGAGTCTTCAAGCATCACTGATCCACCACACTATCATCTTCGATGATGGGAGAAATGGAGATTTTCTTGGTCTTGGTTCGAGTGGAGGCAAATAGGTTAGCTATGGGTTTCCATCTTCACTTGATGATGAAGATGATGAAGAGGATGAGGTGGTGGTTAGATCAACCACTTCGGTTTGTTCCAACTAGGTTCCACATTTTGGTTGATTGGGAATTTTGGAGCAATTAGGGTTTTATCTCTTGATTGGTTCGGGCGTTATATGATATATGGGTGCTTTTATAAGTGAGGATTAGGGTTATCAAGTAACTAAGGGCGTGTTAAATGTGGTTGGAGAGTTAATGAGATTCTTGGGATTGGACCGAGATATATTCTAGAAGTCGACTATGTTGACTTTATCGCTCTAACCCTGATAGGTCATTTGTAACCACTTCTGGCTATTTCTAACCACTGACAATCATAATCTTTGTCTTTGTGTTTGTTTTGTGTTGTCTTGCAGGAAAGAAGGATGTCTTTGCATAAGGAGCTAGTGTGTTTGCTACTTATGTTTGTGTTAAAAAAAAAAAAAAAAAAAAAAAAAAAAAAAAAATTTAGGTAGTTTTGTGTCCATTGTACTCCTTCTTATCTGGTGAGATACAATTCCCATTGGCCTGGATTTGCTTGCTCTAATGATGTTGTGCAGTTGATAGGAGTGGTTCTCTGCATCCACTGATGGAGTATTTCAACTACGGACAGATGTTGTGGAAGCACGGATAGTATGCTTATCTGTTTTGATACTTCAGGGGTTGTTTTTGACACTTTGGCAAAAGTATATTTTACTTATCAAATCACGGATGGATCACTTTCGCTAAACTCATAACCACTTCTACTTCTCAATTCCTTAAACCCTAATCACTTTTATTGATTTCTTCACAAACCCACCTTATTCACATCATTAATGGATTCACAGAAAATGCCTGAGTTGTACTCTACTTCACATAATCTTGTTGCTCTTCTCACCAAAGATGCTCGCTCTGAAGGGTTTCATCAAATGATTGATTTCCTTGTTCATAGTCCTATTCACTTTGCTTTAACGATTGAACCTACCATTTTCAAAACCTATATACGATAGCTTTGGAAGAATGCTACCCTCGAGGAGGTTAATGGGTTGGAGGTTTTAGTACTAGGTGGATGACAATGCTATTTCGCCATCGAGGAGCTTATTCGAGAAGTTTTGCGGCCGGATGATGCCGATGGTGTTGATAATCTTTCCGATGTCGAGATTGTGGTCGGTTTAGAGCGATTAGGATACACACACGAGGTGAAAAGGTACAATTTTTAAGAATCTGCTTTCTCCCAATGGAAGTTTTTGATTCACACGTTATTAATGTGTATGAGCAATAAGACCACAGATTTAATGATTTTCCTTCCAAGATTGCTACCGCTATTATTTGTTTGTCGATGGAAGGAAATTTAATTGGTCTAGGATGATTTATGAGGGTTAGTGCGTAATATTAGGAAGAAGGAAAGTATTATTTGTATCCTCGATTTGTTCAATTGCTTGTGGAACGACAAATTGTGATCCTATTGAACATGTTGTAGTATGAAATAAATCGATGATTCCTCGAGTGTTTGCATATATGAGGAATCCGCCACGTAACGTTGTTATTCCGTATGTTCCTTTGTTTCCTCACATGTTAAATTTTCCCACCGATTCGAGGTTCATGAGGTTAGCAGTAATGAGGGCACCTCGCCTTCCTCAAAGCTAGTGCTAGTGGTTTGTTAATGAGGTCGCCACACGTGTGGAGGTGACATGATTGGAAGGGCTTCCACCATCGATTCATGCTTAGATGTCGGTCGATATAGTGGAAACATCAATAAGACCCAACCTTGGCAACCCTAATGTGGAAAGTTCTTTAGAGCTTAACACAGTGGAGGTATCCCTAGCCAACCGGCTACTATAGGGTACATAGATGATCGTGCCTCGTCCGGTGCTATGTCTTTGTATCCAAGGATTCATCGCCGGAGCGCTAACACAAACAAGTGATGAGGATAGGTTGGAACCGATAATGAATCGACGGTTGATGATTATGTACATGATGACTTTTTCGATGATCCACCTCTCTGACCGCTTAACACAGTCAAGTGGGGGAGGATATACTTGAACGTAAATGAATTGACGGATCAAGCAAAGCTAAGATGGAGGATAAGATTTCGGTCTTCGTGAGTTAACTGTGCTTCGTGGCAAAACTATTCGGAGGTTAAAGCATAGGGTCTTGGTTTTGGAAAGAGTGAAAAGACCGGTCTTGCGCTTTGAAAGCTTTGAGGCGCCCGAAAAGAAGGTGAACTCTTCCCTACTCGAATGTGGATGATGTATCCAAACAGGGAGGAGTGATGGCATGACTTCGTGGGAGGCCGGAATGTATCCGTTGGTGTTACTATGGATGAAGATGTTGACAAGGAGATCAAGACTTTGTAGTTTCGATAAAGCCGGAATGTCGTTGTTCTTGAAGAATTGAGGAATGTTGATATAGTATGTAACACAACCATCGATGGTATATCCGAAACCCCGTTAGTAATTTTGTAATCACCGATGTTGTTTCGATTTGGCTATTGTTTCATCTATCGTCATACCCATCGCTATTACAACTACTTCTACCGTTGTTACCATTATTTCGAATTACCATCTAAGTCTAAAGAAGTAGAGAAAGAGGTCGCAAGCACATTGATTAATTTGAGCAAAACTTCATCTATACCTACATCAATTATTGCACCGCTTTATCTATTCACCATCGCTACTAAAGCAAAAGGTAAATCAAAAGTTTGGTTATTGGTGAACCTTTGAAGAAGAAAATGATCAAATCTAATGTTGGAAAAGGCAAAGAAGTAGTAATCAAGTTCAAAACAAAGGTAACAAGAGGCTTATGATAAAGAGATTGCTAGAAGTATGGAAGAGGAGGATAGAGCAGCTTTGGAAAAGAGAAAGAATGATGAAGAAGAAGCTAGTCAAGATATTAGCTATCCGGTATGAATCTCAAAATTATCTTAAAGCTTCGTAATTGATCAATGATGAATATACAAGACAAGAATGGGCTTTGTTCGATGATGAAGAAAAGGCTAGACTTCGGGAATGATGGCAAAGAAGGTTAGTAGAGGAAAGAAGAAAATTGTAAGAAAGAAACCTCCTTCTATTGCTCGCTTGAGGAATGTTTTGATGAGAATTATCAAGAATTCGTATATATGTTTCGAAAATCTTACTACTTGTGCATTTACAAGAATTTTGGAAATCTATGAGAGATGTATAAGAATTAATAATGATGATTTCATTCGATGGATTCTCAAAAGGAAAAGAGGGAAAAGATCATGATGCATGGATGGAGAGTAAACGAAAAGAAAATCAGAGTTCAGAGACATCCGATTCTAAGAAGTTGAAAGTTGTTGTCAAGTAAATCCAATCATTTCTTATGAGTTTAATCTTTAGATGGCGTGAAGGAGTTTGGAAGATTCAAAGACTCAATAATGATGTTTCGAGTATAATAAATTTTCTCAAATGCTTCAATATTTTGATAGAGATGATTTGATGAATTTTGGGTACTTTACAAGAAATATTTTGGTGAAGTACATCCAGATGATTATCATGAGAGGTTGATGTATCATAATTTGAAGATTCTATTTGAGCCTACTCATGATGAACCGTAATGGCAAGGACTCTACAATGGTCAAGTTACTCGTTGGTTTTATATCAAACCCGTGGAGTTCATGTTTTAACTGCTTCGGTCGATTATTCATATGCTTGTAGAAGGTGAGTATCCTAAACCGAATAATCATCCAAAGAATAATTACTCGATGTTGAAGTCGTTGTTTCAAGATGTTATTGTCCTATGATAGTCAAGCTTATGACTTGTCAAGAAGTATGAGAAGATACTTAAAAGTAAGTGTTTGGCTACATCCTCCACATCGATGTTTTGAGCTTAAAAGAAACTTGAGAATTCGTTGGAATTTGTCAAGTTTAGGGAGGATTGTTGGGTTTTAGGTTCCTTGTATGATGAATTACTTTAAGTGATGGAACCGCGGACAAGCTTGAAGATAACCACGGACGTAAGAAGAGTAACCACCGATGAAGATAACCGCGCTAGTAGTATTGAGTAATCACGATAGTATTGTAAGCAATCGCTAGTTCTATAGAGTCGGTTAGTTTATTGTATCGATAAATATGGAAAAGATATTTATCTTGTAGGTTACGATTGTATATTGTATAGGACTCCTTATCCTATAAAAGGAGGTCCTTGGCTAGGTTAGATATACGTGTATTTTATATCTAAAGTCGCTTTCACTTCAAGGTTGCAAAACCCTAATACTGTAAGAGTATTCAGATTAATAATATTGAGGTGTTGAAAGTTAACTGTTTTCTTCTTAAGATCAAGTGTTAAATTCGCGTAATACTTGATAAGCTTTTGTTACTAGTCGGCTTATATTAGATCGCTTGCTCAACTGGGATCAACAAGATGTAAAATCTTCAGACGTGTACTCACCCCCAAATCACAATGAAAACATTTTATGATACTTGAGTGTTGTGTTTTTACAAGAGCTCTAAAATCCTTAAATATTGAAAGAAAGTCAAAGCGACGTTTCATAAGATAAACCCAAGTGTATCGAGTATAGTCATCGATAAACAAAACATAGTATTTGGAACCTCCTTTTGTTGAAACAGGAGAAGGTCCCCACACATCAGAATGCACAAGATCAAAAGGAGCATTAGAATAAGAAACACTTTTATTAAATGGCAAGGCTGAAAGTTTTGCAAGTTTACAACCACTACAGTCAGAAATATCGTGACTTTCTAACTGCCCTAAAGCCCTTGACGACACTAAAAACTTTAAACGAGATGCGGAAACATGACCTAAACGAGAATGCCATAAATAAAATAGTGAAGAAGAACGATTCAACCAAAATGAAGATAAGTCCACACTAGAGGCTGCAACATCTCTTGGATCTTTGAAGTTATCCAAGACATAGAGTCCCCCTTCCCTACGGCCTGTCCCAATCACTTCCTGAGTTTGTCGGTCATGTATATACAATCGTAAATGTAAAATAGAACATCATATCCAATCACAAATTCACCAATGAAGCAGTCATTGTAAGATTTGGTATATAGTAAACATTAGACAACGAAATAGATGAAAGTGGAATGGATCCAACACTGCTAATGGCATAGAACCATCATTAGCGACCATAATCGATTTTGAAGAATCAAGATATAAAGAAATAAATTGAGACAAAAGGTGACACATGGTGAGTAGCACCAGAATCCAAGATCCACTTGGCAAAAGCAATACCTGAGGATGATAAACCGGTACCAGAAGAGGCTGTTAAGGCGAGAAACTTTTGAAACTGCTCAATCAGCGATGGATCCAAAGAAGGTGCAGCAACGTCATTATTAGGATGAGATGGTTGTTGCTGTTGTGGTGGCCGATTTTGAGGTGTCTATGGCTTCCCTTTCGGAACATTAGGACACTGAGATTTCCAATGACCTTTCTGTTTGCAATAAGCACACTCATCAATAGCAACCTTAGAGTGTGGCCTATTCTGAGTGCTAGTGGAAGTCGTGGTACGATGTGTGGAAGCAAAAACAGAAGGCCCAACAATCTTCTTATCATCATGAGATTTCAAACGAACCTCTTCTGCAAGCAGTTCACTAACAACAGAATCAACAGATAGTAAGGGATCACGATGTAGAATAGAGCCCCGTAATCCTTCAAAGTCATGGCGTAGTGCCATAAGAAACTGAACCGCTGCGAGTCCCTCCTTTTAACATAAGGATCAAAACGGCTCAAATCAGGTGGTTCAGTCAAAGCTAACTGATCACACAAGGCAGACATAGCGGAATAAAAATCTTGAATGCTCATATCATTCTGTTGAAGTGAACGAATATCTGTCTCAAGCTGATACTGTTTGGCAAAATTAGATTGTGTGTATAATCTAGCAAGATGATCCCACACAGCCTTAGCAGAGTCATATTTTGCCAATTGTGCTCCTATAGATGGCGTGACATAATTATTAATCCAAGTTATAACCTTAGAATTATCAACCTCCCATGTATCCAATAACGCCGCATAATTCTCAACTAACAGTCCATCAACGGGTTTTATTTTGGTACCCGAAACATAACTCCACATCGATTTTCCCCGCAAATTTTTTTCATAACATAGCTCCAATATGAATAATTTTTACCATCTAACTGAACACTAATAGATTGCAACGAATCATCTTTACGAGTGGCCATAATAACAAAACTAGCTCACAAAAGAACAATACCAATCAAATATATCAAAGGCAAATACGTATCGAGCAAACAGTAGCAAACTAATATCCCAAATCAACCAATTATTAAACAAAGAATGAATCTATGGTGCATAATAACCGACCACTAACAATCGAATTCTTCAAATGCAAAATAGAGGTCACCGTCCCATTATCAATCAAAATATCAAATACTATTTAATAAAAGCTTACTTTATGCGAGGAATAAACCAATTGACTACTGGATCTAATACTGATGATGCGTACCAATACAAACACAGACGAATACCAACAAATATTCGACAAGCATCACATATATCGAATCATGGCTCCGATACCATGTAGAAACTAAACATATACTGCAAAGTATTATTGAATGGATAATAAATAAGGAGATTACAAAGCGTATTTATAAGACAAGTAATATGGTAAACCCTAATAGCTAACTGGGCCGTGGGCCACTTATGGGCTATATGCTAACACCAGCTAGTCTTAAAAACCTATTCTTAATTGTCAAAAGCAAACATATCTTGTTATAACAATTGAATCAATTTAATTTTAAATCATCATAAGTATAACGACTTACACTATGTTGTAGCTCTTATGAAACTTAGTTAATCACCAGAATCTCTTTGTTCAAACATTTGTAATGACGTAGAAAACCCTATTTTAGTGTTTGTTATAAGACTTTTTGTTGCATGTGATTGAGCTAAGTGTTTCGTGTGAGAGTGTGAATATAAGGAATGGGTAAACCCGTGCACTGTTTTGACATAATTAATTGTCTATTAGTGTTGACTAAAAAATGAACAATATAACTTGTCGTAAATGGTAATACTTGTTGGACTAAAATTAGGAGTTAAAATAGGAGGTGTTTTGTATATAGGTTTAAAACTTAGCCTAATAAAAGATGCACAAGACTTAGACATGAATCAAATTTAGTTTAAAATTTATCATCTCAAGTTTCTTATAAAAACGTTATAAGAATGTTTATATGTGAATTTTTTGGTTTATGTAATCTACTCAATTTGGATGTTTTGTGAAATGTGTTGATAATTGTTCAAAAGTAACTTGGAGATTATGGTATCTAGATATGGTTTACACAAATCCTAGAATTAACAAAAACAACGTTGTTTTCGAACACTTAAAACAGATTTATTTTCACAATCTTTAAATCTTACTTGAGTTAGTACCTTGTTGTTTGTACATTCTATAAAATAATCACTTTAAAGTGCAATCTATCCATGAGCTTGACACCATGTTCTCGGGTTATTAGTTGGAGGGGAAAAGAAGTGAAGTGGAGGGTGAAGGGAAAGATGGTAAATGATGAAGAAAGAAAAGTAAAAGATTGTTTGTATTCTGTATAAAAACATCAAATAGCCCTTCACTTTACACTCTTCCTTTTCTATTTCTTTTCTTTAAAAATTCTGAAAAGCACACATAAATTTTGGTTTCTTCCCGTTCATTTCACTTTCTTCTCTAAAAATATCTTGAGAAAGAGTTTTAGTCCATAGTGAAAAGGGCCCTACTTTAATGGGTGTTAATATTCACATCATTTTATTTGATAGTTATATCACTTTATACAAATTCGTGATAAAGACAACAGACAACACCGTAAATGCGAGTATCAACACTCAACTTTAATTATCAGATAATGCCTAATGAATGGATAAAAGTACAAAATGACATGCGATCGATGCTTGATTATTTTGAACTATATTCAAAGACAGAATCCAGGGGGTGAAGCGAAGTGAATGAAATCGAAACAGTTTAGCCGGCCTTCGTTTATATAAAAAGCTAAAATCGGCTCATTAACACAAAGCTTCGACTAATAACACAAGGCCGAAATTAACACTGCTATATCGATAAAATATATATACGATATATTTAGAACTCGTTTAATCATGAAACTTAAACGAAATTAGATAGAAGCTCGGGCTCGAAATCGATTATTAAACGAAATTTGAACTTAGCTCAGCCCGGCCGAAATAAGGCAGCCATTGCTCGAAATTTTTAATGATCCGATCACGAAACTTTTCACTAATGGCTGCTTTCACCCCTAGACAGAACCCACTATCATTAATTATCACGTAATATCTTATCATTTTAGATTTATACCACACAATCCTGCGGCCACAAATATCACACAAATAATAAAAACAAATTCGCAAGAATTTGTAGACATCTAATTTGGACATGTTCATTTATTTCGTTTTCCGTTGAATATTGAAATATTTAATGTTGCACGCAAATTTCAACACCTACCCGCACATCAAAGTTGAAAGAAAAACAACTTGTTGGATGCAATGTATTCATTTTCTAAAATTAAATCATTCAAAAGTTCGAAACAAAATTCCATCACATTTTCATAGCTCAAGATTGATCAAGCCATTTGGGCGGTGGCAATGGTTTCATTTCATACCTCACAACCCACCTATAATTTCATTCCACCTAATCTCATACCTCACCATAATTTTTAGTAAGAATGGTCATTCCATACCTCACTTTTTTTTTTTTTTTTTTTTTAATTCATAATTATATTAAACAATTAAATAAAATATAATATTTCATTAATAATAATAAAAATGCATAATACGTAAAAAAAAATTACATCACCGTTGAAATAAAAAGAAAATTAAACTAACATCGGCGATGATAAGTCTAGAGAACACCAAATCGTCCAGAAGATCAAATCGTGACGATTATGGATATCTTCGCTCAAGAACTCAGTAGTGATCGTCATCGAACCGTGGCGCCACCTACCGATCCATTATATGAACCGATGATATCGCCATCCCGTCGCCTTTTAAAATCATATTGCATAGTATAATACACGATAAACGAGGAGTCGATTCTTTCGACCGACATAGCCCATGAGGACGACTAAGAATCATTTACTTTCCTCGTGACGCCCAAAGCTCGCTCGACATCCTTTCGCAGACTCAGAAATTAATCTCTTCCTTCTGTCATGAGAAACTTATATGCTTTAACCAACGTTGGATATGTAGGATAGATTTCATCGGTAAGATAATATCCACGTTTGTAAAGCCGCCCATTTACGAGAAATGAACCGTTTGGGGCCGCTCCATTTCGCAAGAAGATACAACGAAGATTGATTCAAAATATTGACATCGTTATTCGCACCGGAGGTCCAAAACGAATTCCAAAACCACAAAGCATTTGAAGCGATCTTCAAGCATAATAATGGGTATTGGTGATCATCACTTTTATATTGGCCTCAATGCCTAGGACAATTTCGCCAAACGAAATGTAACACCCCAACCCGACAAGGGTAAAGATATCGCAAATACGGTTTCATATCGTAACTTTAAATACTATACACATGAAAGCCTTTACAAAATATTCAAAAGAAAACATAAATAGCTAAACTTCAAAATAAATCTAAGATCTCTAAAGGTCAAGTCTTGCTCTCAAATTTATTCTCAACCCGCATCGCCATCCCATAAGCTCATCTTGAATGCCTAATACCGCCAAGCAGAAAAGAAACGCTACCGAGCTTACAAAGCCCAAGAATGATATAACGAAACAAAACTAAACAAAACATAAATACGAATTGAACAAAGAAACGAATAACAAAATCGTAGCGAACGAGAATAATGAATCATCGAGGATTGCAGAAACACAAATATACAAATCCTAAGAACAAATAGCAATCAAGAACAACACATAGCACATTGATGACACAAACCAAGCACATCATAATCAACAGCAATTAATGAATCAGCAATTTAAGTACATATAAGTCAAACGAAATACCAAAACTAACAGAAACAATTTCTATGAAGTAAACATGACATTCACAAAATCGATAAGTTACATTTAATAAACTTAACCAAAGGTCGAAAGCAATGAAAACAACAACAACACATAGTAGTCACACATACCAATGAGAACACCTTACAAAACTATAATTAAATGAACTAGAGACATAACATAGCGTATAGTAAGTTAACAGCCGATTATTATAAATTAAACCATTTTCCCAAATCAAACTTTAGTATAAGCGTAATCTAAACATGGCAGTCACACATACGATAGAAAACATGAGGGCAAACTATAACTAAATAGACAAAACAAAACATAGCATAGCCATTAGCAATTATCGAACATATATCATAAGCTAAACCATTTCTCAAATCAAATCCTAACATCGCAGAGTTTAAGCATGGCAGTCACATAGGCGATAAAACACTAACGATAAGCAAAGTTCACAAAATTAATCAACAAATTATACATACTAAACTTATAGAATACTCACTTTCACACTAGCACATTCATCTCACAGATCAACGAATTCACATAACGATAAACCAACATGACATCGATGACAAAGATGCGAATCATATTTAAACATGTTAATCATAACCTAGCATAATAGACGGTAGTCACATAAACATACAAAAGCATAAACATATATAATAACGATAATAGGCCTAGCACATAATTATTAACACTTGAACATACCGAATCATAATCGTAATACTTAACATAGAAATAACAGATAAAGATTTAGTTAACTACCACGAGCCCGTAACATATCATATCAAAACATCATAATTATATAGAAACAATCTCAAAATAAGTCTGAGTAGCTAGCTCCTAGAGTTTTATGAAGACGCCAGATTGCACACGACATCATTCACCTAGATAAATCATATCTGATAATGATCGATCTAGGATGCATCCATACGCCCACAACATACATTGGTCATATAATATAACTTGAGCTCATAACAAATAATGAGATAAGGACGTGGCGTAACTTCACTCTCCCCTAGAGTCATGTCGAGGTGCATCATCGACACGGACATGGAACCCCATGACTAGTTTAATAATTGGCTCGGGTGTCAAACTAACTTAGGTCAAACAAAATTTCAATTATGACACAGTCTTAATCAAACACAAGGTTCAACAAATAACATATCGATAACTCATATCATAAGGTTCATATTCAAATACAACAAAGTTCAACAATTATGTATATCAAAGTCTTCGTAACATAAAGTTCGAATCGATATTGCATGGTTCAATAAAACATAAGTTCGGATAAGCAACAGTCAAACAATCGTGAAAGGGTTCATAGCAATGGCATCTAAACCCTAATAAGTAAAATAGGAAAGCTAACGAAAAGAACATCATAAGGAACCTTTACTAAAAAGGTCGAATATCCAGATTTAAAAGCAATTGGTAGGAAAACAAACGAACGAGTGAATCACGAAGATGTAACGTCGCCTTTCTTCAACGAATCTACACGGATTATGATTTATTTAATACTTATTAGCATCATTAAAGCCATGACGGATTAATCGCATTAACATTCTTAGAGTTATAAGTATATTCTCATTTTATAAGCTTCTTATGCATTTGTAAGTGTGTTACCTATTGATATCATATTTTATCTTTCGCTTAAACTCATATTCGGACCGACTTTAGCGATTTTTATAAAATACTTAATTAGCTCAAATGAAATCAAGCAAAATCCTGTGGGTTCCTATAAGTTAAGAGACTCTACAAAAATTGGTGGGTTCTATTTCCATGCTAAATGGCCTATGGAAAATCACAAGTCCGCACCTATCCGTAAAGTGATCGAAAATACACCTTAAAAGTTTACACTTATTGGACCTGTTTAGACACCTTGAAAAATCCCTTAACTCCCAGAAATTCATTTATGTCATAAATATCACCCTGTAAAAGGAGAGCTCCCAATTCCTTATGGTTTGAAATGAAAATCAAACAATACAACTAAATCTCGAGATTCTTTTTCGCCTTTGACACTTGATTTTGTAAATTCACAATACGACTTAGACAACTCCAAATCCGACCAAACCACTTGAAAACTTAACTAAGACATAAAATAAACTTTTCCCACAAAAACCAGGTTCCAACATTTATAAAACTCATGTTACAACGCATACATAATCGACCTTCAAAGCTGCCCATTTTAATTTGTTTTTATCCATTATAAGTTGCATGATTCACACCATGTTAACCCATTTAACGTACTCCCTAACTTAACCAATATTTAAACATCAAGTTTTTGACCTTTACCATACACATACGACACAAATCCAAGACAAGGTATAACCATTTTAATCCAAAACACCCTGAACGAGTTTCACATGAAATAACAAAACTACAACACTAATATATACATGCGCCTATTTACTTCTTTAAACCCGATTAGTACCACTTCAATCACAAGTTTATATACATATTAAAGGTTCTCAAAACACGACATCACCACAGCCCATACTTATAAATTTTAATGAGCTAAGAAACGAACCTAAAACCCTTCTCATAAAATCATAAACAACGATATAGGGTTTTCATTCTTGGTGGCCGAGTTATTGTATCATTTAATGTGGATATTAAGGCTTATATACGTAGTAATAACCATGGTTATGGCTGAAGCCAATGATGTCAAGCAAAACAAAGACATGGGTCGAATATTGTTTAACATCGTGTTATCACGCTTTCAATATATAATGTGTTTTAACCATAGTCTAAACCAAACGAAACCTCAACAGATGTGACGTGGCAAAACAAGTATAAAACCTTGTGTGAGAGTCGATTGGGAAAAAAAGAAAACAAAAGAGAAGATTGGTACCTTGGTCGGCTTTACACACAAGAACCGGAATATACAAACAAGAGCACCACACAAAAAATCACGATCACTCTTGTTGTTGTCACGCCCAACGTGCCTAGGCATTATTTTGGGAGGAGTTCTCTCCGCTTTTTGTTTTGCAGTGTTTTAGGGTTTTGAGAAGATGGGAAGGTGATATACGGTTTTGTTCTTAACCGAACAAAAGAAAAGGAAACATGGGCCATATCCAAGTTTAGTTGGGCTCTAATATTTTCAATTGTAGTATTAATTTTGTAGCTTATGAGATTTTTGGCCTAATACAATTATATATACATGTGGTGAAATTTTTAAACATAAACGTAAATAAATCTCGTATATTAGGTTTGTCAATCATTTATAAGTTAGATTAGACTTACATTTAATGAGCATCGACGTATTTTACGTATTTTATAAGTTTAAAATCAGAGGGCAAAATAGTCTTTTTACCCGTTTTAGATTTTAGGGTTTTACACGAAATGTGTACAATCAATGCTACCAAGCATTCCAGGAATGTGATGTTTTTCTTGATGTGCCTCGAATATCCGTGCAACGTCATGGCTTGTCGGCCTACGTAAGTACTCTCGACCGTATAACGCAATTACCGCATGGCAAAAATGATCAAGACAATCTCCTACAAAATATTAAAAAATATATATACGAAAATAAAAAAATACGAGTTTATATATATTAAAAAAATACGAATCAACTAAAAAATACCGGACGTTCTTGTGACATGTTTAGATAGTCATCAAATCTATCCGGAGGTTCACCTGTTGCGAGTCAGCCGAATGGCGATGTGCATTTTTGTAATGCCTTGAAACTTTTTTCTTCCTCGCCTCGCCCTCTTTAAACCATTCAAATGTCGCTCAACATCGCCAACAATTCTTAAAAGCAAGCTTTTGCTCATTCGAAATCTTTCACGAAAACACGGTGGCGAAACTTTGGTCGCTCGATTTAAATAGTCATTCATTAAAGTTTCTAATGCTTTATCACGAAAGCTGGTCAAAGATTGCCCGAGTATTGCTTGAGCTAGCGGTGTCTTGAAGGGAATCGCATAGCTTAAATAGGTTTCTAGAGTACTACCGGTGGACAAAATGAGTTCTGACGACTCTTCTGAAAAATTAATTCATTACATCGGACGAAGAAGAGGATGATGAAGACATTTTTTTTGAATGTTATATTTGATTTTTGTGTGTAAAAATAATGTGATTTGGAATGTGTTGTGAGGAGTATTATTTATAAAGGGAAGGGGATTTTTTTTATGTTAAATGAATGCAACGGTACAAAAATAAAAAAAAAACATCACACGCTCCTCCTTTTCTCCTCCATGCCGCTGCGGTTTGTGAACCCGCTGTGCATGCCGATTTGGCCATACCACTTTTGTGGCAATGGAATGCCGCACCATGCCTATGCATACCGAATCCATACCTCACAGTGTTGCCACCCCCCTTAGATATTTGGGTTGACTCTAGTAATCCATTCTAAGGCAGTCTACTTAAGTCCTTCATCCTCAAACTTCTTATAATATAAAGCTTGATAGGGAACTGATTTTTTATTGATATAACATAATGAAAAGTAAGATTTTCAACAAATTTGTGCTTCATGCTTTGTGTATTTTGTCACTTGTCTTGATACAGGGTAAGACGACAACTGCTAGTAAGTGCATCAATAAGGATAGACAAGCTCTTCTTGATTTCAAAGCTAACCTTGAAGAACCTGAAGGGCGACTCTCTACATGGAGACCTGAAGAAGATGAGTGTTGTAAATGGAGCGGTGTCACGTGCAACAACACAACAGGTGGTGTCACAGAGCTGGTTCTATCCAACTTTTATACGGAAAGTGCTCTTGGAGGTGAGATTAGTCTTCCTTTGCTTAACTTAAGCTACTTGATGTTGAGTTTGAGATATATGATATAAAAATAATAACATATAGACATCACATAGTACACAGCGAAAGACTTATAATCATAACAATAATTAATTAACTGAAAGAATTCGTAACGTACCTCTTGCAATTTGCTAGATCTCTTGAACAAAGAAGATGAAGTGGTTTAAAGAGTTGTCCCTTACCGTTTTACAACTCAAACCAATTGGTGTAAGAATAATGTCTTACCACCACAGTTTTGTACACACGTACTATTAGCGATTCAATGCGAATGCTAGTTCTTGATCACAATAGATTAGCCAAACACCTTTGTTATGCTCAAGGTCACTCGCAAATCCCTTACATGGGGTTTTACTCGTCGACCTAATAACAAGAGGGAAGAAATAAGAAGTTTGGCCTTCTATTGAAATCTAGTATACCAAAGGATGAATACATGGGATGTATTTATAGCCTTATGGTAGATGTCAAGATTACTATGGTTTCATGTGGGATTCCATAGTTTTGCCAAAACAAGCCCAAAAGAGGGTTCCTAAACCTTCTCTTGGCTTGTTAACTTTTCTTCATATCCCGCTGACATTTAACGATCGATAGTCACCACCGATAAGTACATATCGCCGTTAAGACGTTTATTGTGAATTTAATAATTAAACATAATAATTTATATATTAATTATTTAAACATCGAGTCTCATACGTAAAGTGTGCAATCCGTGGTCTCGAAGTTCGAATCCGTCATACACATATTAAATATATCCATAAACCAACAGCTCCCACTGAGATATCTTAGTATGTGTAATGACATTGGTTAGCATCTAGCAACACGCCAATGACCCTGTAACAACTTGAGTATGGTTTTTGAAAACCTTTTGATGATTCATCATCATACTTATCCTTTGTTTCTAATACCATGTTAATAAGAATATGGATCTCACTCATTTCTTAATTGACTATTATGTTTCTCGCTTTATATGATTGATCAAGATTGCCAATTCTTTTGAACATATTCCGAAGACCTTGGGCATGGCCATGCAAACATCTTGACAACCCTACGAGGGCTCAATAAGATTATACTTCAAAATAAATTTGAAGGAAACAAATCCGCTTTGACTACGGCGTAATTCATAAATTTCGCAACACTTCGAAAACAACCCTTATAACTACCGCCACGAGATAGTGTTAGATTGCTTCACATAAGTGCACTACATCCATGACATTTCCTCGGTATCTCAAGTCGAGGATAAATATTCATGATGTACTTAATGACTAAGATCCATAAAGTATCATCATGTGGTTGGATAAGTCCTATACTCAATCCATTGAATATCATCTCGAATTAGTCATGCTACGCATCAATATACTTTCAAGTATATTCTAACTAATACTCGATTTGTCTTAATTCAATATCATTCCCATGTTATTGATCGACAACGGACTATTTAGAATAACTTAAGTTATTCAAGGATTTAAACATGCTAATATAGGATAACATCATAATAAATGAATAATAGACATAGCAAAATACTTTATTTCATTTGAATAATAATGCTTACAATATCCTTTATCCAAATACTAAATAGATCAAATGCATGATAATTCTTAGTTAATGAATTTTGCCTCAAGTCATGATAATCATACTTGTTGACATGGCATAATTTCAACTAACTTTGATCTATAGGAATTTTGAGAATACTTATTTCAAGAATTCAATAAGTGAATTTCTTGTATGTATTTACACATATCTTGATATTGTCATAACATTCCATAAGGTGCGTGACAACCTGAACCACCTTTTATGACAATCATCTTTCAAAACTTTAAAGTTTTAAAGTATTCTTTATTCTTTAATGTATAATGTAACTATGCTCTTAGTTGAGCATAACTAATCAAGATGGTCATCATCAAGGATACCGTGACTAGAATTGAGTGTCATCTCAATTATACTAGCATCATTGTATACAAAAATATGCTCTTTAAACATCGGTAAACTTTTAATATTATTTGTTTGGTGCCATTCAAACTTTAAGTTTGTTGACTATGACAATTACACAATAATTGTTGTATAGAATCTGGGAGCAACTCCAGGCTGAGGAATGCAATTCTAAATCCAAACATAAATATTACAATGTTGTTAAATCATCTTGTAATGAAGCATGACACAACAATCTTACAACATGATGTACATGATGAATCTTCAAGTTAGACTTTAAGATCTCATTATATATCCATCATGTTCTATTAGACTCATTTATTTACCGCATATGTTTATAGTAATAAACATATATTCCAAGGTTGTATGTCTTATTTCCAAATCTTACAAATGAAGTTTCATTCCCAACTAAAATTTAATTTAGGTGGAATGTAGTTGCCCATACAACATATAAGATTTAAGAAAATAAAATAATACTCCCACTAGCTTTCAGGAATACTTATGAGCAATCTTATTTAAATTATTAAATCAAACATAGATTTAATATTAAACATAAGAATCATCTCCTAGATGCATGCATATATCCATTCATGGATTCTTGCAGTTTGTACATATTCAAAGATTATTTGAATTCAAAAACTACTTTGTATTAGTTATCGTCCACGCAAAAGTAATTCCACAACAAAGAGTTTTTTTATATTCATTGTCAAAATTTCATATCAATGAAACTAAGTATGACAATTATAATCTTTATACTTCTATTTAATGTATCTAGGAAAGAATATTCAATCATAGTTAATTACTTAAGTATGATTAACATTATTATCACTAGACATGTATTAAATATATGTATAATATTGTCCATCTGATTTCTACACAAAGATTTAAACCACTAGGGTTTTCATCATTTTAAGAAAATCATCTTCATTAAGATAAACCAAGTATCTAAAGTTGATTATCTTTATGGACAACATCTCTACATTCATAGTATGATTGATTTACCACAATTCAACATTTGGTAAATTCATCATTATGATTAACAGGTTTACCATGATCATGTAACTCATATCCCTCAGCATATTAAATATCTGAGATATCCTTACGGATCTATGAATGACAATTCCATCATATTGAAGTCTATCATTTACATGTTTAGCCTCATCATGATATTTGCTAGTGTATTTTAGAAGATTATGTATTTTGTAATTTAATCTTTCAAGATCTAAACAAAACTTCCACTTGCCTTTAACAATTTAAAGATTAACTTTAAACAGTTTAGCAAGTAGAGCAACAATACATTGTTCTCTTTTGGGATATTACAAAACACATTGACAGTTCCTGACATTGGTTTGTTACAACCCATTTTACAAGTAGTTTAACAAATTCCGAACTTCACTATAAGACTTAATGTGATTCATCACTTTCCATAAAAATGGTGTCTTATTAATTGTGACACACGGTAAATTTTCACTAAAATTTAACTGATGATTAGTAATTTATTACTACTAAGTCTAAGTCACTAAGCATACATAAGCTTTGCCTAATCATTTGAGTAGTTAACTCACATACAGTAGGTAACTGCATCACTTTTGCATTCATATCATTTTATGAATATTTTATTTTG